>LIEC01011654.1:0-109563 GCA_001925005.1 Drosera capensis
AGCAATTTTCTTATTATTATAAACTAGTTTATTATCCTATGCTTCATACGAAATATTTATGATCATTTTATATATATATATATATATATATATATGTTAAATAATGAGATTTATATATTTTTATATATATAAAAATTGAATAAAATACTAATAAATTACTCAATTTTAATTATTTATTATTAATACAATCATATTTAATTGATCGTTCGGAGGCGTATGTCAACCATTACTAGACAAAAACGAATTCATTGGTCGCTACAGCCTGTGTGCAGGGGCGGAGTTACATGCGTTCAGGTGTTGGTTGTCGTCTACTCTCTATTTCGGGAAAAAGTAATCAATACTGATTTGATCTCAATCGTCGATATACGTAAAAAGCACTTTGTATTGCTTCATTCAGCATCTTTTTACACAACTATGAATTCGTAATCATCCATCATCATTCATTATTCATATATGGATAAAAACAAGTTAATATGGATGAACCTCATCCATCGGTGTTGAAATTTTCATAAAAAAAAGAATTTCATTAATTACATTTTTTTTATAATATGAAAACTTGTCAATATTAATTGTAATTTTATTTTTTGTTTTTTATGTGAAGGACAATTTCATTTCTTTCATTTTTTAGATTTAACACTTCATTTTTTTTTTCCTTTATAATACCTCTATCCTGTTCGTCTACATTTCAAAATTTCTGTCTCCGGCGTGCCTGTGTGGATGGTTCATAGTGGATTTCCTTTACCAGTTTCATTATCATCAGAGTTCCTGATTTGCATGTTCAAGGATGGTGATTGGGTTCGTACATGATTGAGAAGAAACTTACTCACAATGACACTTGAACTTTATATGATCGTTCACATTATTACATGTGGTTGAATCGGAATAGGGTAAGATATTACATGTGGTTGAACTTAACTTCTTCACTCGTCAATTCACCACTCTAATCGATTCATTAGAAAAAGATCAAAAGGATATAATGTCAACCACGATTGTCATGTGTACGTTGTTCCACCGTTAATGTAATATAATCATGTAATCTCTTGTGGGCATGAACATTCTTTGAACAGATACCCCTTTGTCAAAACCTCCAATCCAACTAGCCCGCTCAGCACAGTCAAAATAATAGTGATAATTGATTATTGTATGTGTTTGTTGATATAAAGTGAATTGATAGAGTTAATAGAAAATGTTGGGCCATTAAAAGGATAGTATTTAAAAAGTTGAAAATGGTGTCACACACGATATAAGGATTTGTTTATATTCTAATTATATTATCTTAGTTTCATAAAATATTTAATATTTATTTATTTAAATCATTTAAAAATATATTTAATATTTTTTACATAAAAAAATATCAAAATAATCATCAATTTTTTTTAATCAAATTTCACATAAATCGTTCACCATGATTGCTTTTATCTAGTATTCGTGCAAATTGGATGACTTTGAGAGGGCTTTGTCTAGCATTGCAAGTGGGAGTGGCAAGCAAGTAATCCTCTCCATCGTCAAAACTCAAGGAAGACCACATATTGTATTGAAAATGAATATTATCTTCATTTTAATTTAATTATAAATATTTAATTTGATATAATATTATATATATATTGAATTTATAAAAAATTGAATAAAAAAATATTTTTTTTACTATAATGAGTTAA
Source organism: Drosera capensis (assembly GCA_001925005.1). NCBI lineage: Eukaryota > Viridiplantae > Streptophyta > Magnoliopsida > Caryophyllales > Droseraceae > Drosera > Drosera capensis. The sequence goes on from LIEC01011654.1 coordinate 1,659, forward strand.
AAGAATATTCCAAAATTAAATCCCTAGCAAACAATATTCCCAATCTAATATGTCAGGTTTGGATAGAAGGAAAAGATGTGCGTCTCTCAATAAGAAAAACGCACAATGTTCTTGGCTTGCTTGCTTATAGATGCCCCGCATCTATTGATAGGCTCTTTTGCTGACAGTAGGAGTCGATGAGGAAGAGCTCGTCGAATGCGTAGAGGATTTTGCTGAACAGGAACATGAACAGATAGATGAGGAGGAATTGGAATATGCTGAATCCAGAGATTTACAATTTGAAGGAGAAGATACAAAAGAAGATGAAGATGTCAAGATCACAAGGTTGATAGAAGCAGAAATCATGTCCATTGGGTTCTCAATCCAAGGACTTTAAGATGAAGAAAATCCACCGAATTCAGTCGAAGATGGTGAAAACCAGCCTTCGCATACCCATCAGCGCTCTTCCGTCATGAGTTCAGATTCAGATAGAAACGAACAAGAACGGTCCGCGGTTCGATTTTGAACCTAAACCAAATCGGAACTGAACCGTCGTTTGGAAATCAAAGTCATATCAGAATGGAAATCGATTAAAATCGTAAGACATTGGTTTTATTTAGGTTCCACATAAAACAAAATCGAAGTCGAAATCATCTGTTTGATTTTAGTTTTAAATCATTTATTTTCTTCTTAAAACTTGAAAATTTTCATTAGTTCATTTTTATTATTCTTATCTCAAAACTCATTTTTATCTTAAATTCTTCTAGTTGAGACACTTAATTTGTATCATTCATTCATTTTTTTTATATCGATTCTATTTTAAAAATATTAACGGTAATTTTTTATGGAGCTATATGTGTTTTGATATTTTTTAATCTTATATTATATTTTGTTTAGATGATTTATCGAATAATATTATTTGACATGCATCTTATATGCAAGACAAAGTCGAAACGTAAAGAAAAATAAAAGAAAAATAAAAATTGTGTTTAACTAAAAATAAAATCTTAATCGTTATTGAACGGTAACAAATCCACAATTTTTGAATCGAAATCGAAATTGATCCAATAGATTTTGATTTTGATTTATCCTTTCTCTTGAACCGGAATCGACGTTGGTTTCGAAAGCATGGTAGATCTACGAGTGGAGAGGCATAACCAATCAGTGGGTTAGGGCTTTTTTCCAATAACGAGCCAGGACGTCTATAATAAAGACACAGACGCAGAACGTCTTTCTTCGTGTTTAAGATGTACGACGTTTTTTTTCTCTATCTATACCTAAACACCTAAAATTAGGAATTTATTTTGTATGGGATTTAGATTGGGAAAAAAACTTTTACGTTGTATCATTTTATGAAAAAGTTCGAGGAAAGGCCAATCGTTTGTCGTCGGTGTCTGTCCTCGTTCGATGCTGCTCATCTCCCACGGCCAACCGTCGCCATCACCACCCACTAGCGTCATTACACATTGTTACTTTAAGTGCAAAATTTCATTGATACCGAATATCTTTAATTAGAAAATATATGGATAAGATATGCGTTCTTTTGTAACGATAATATAAGGATTAATAATTTCTTCGAAGTCCTATGTTATTTGCGTACCAAATGAAGCTAAAAGGTTTAATGTAGTCAATCAAATACTCCATATAAATAATCCGAGTAAGAGAAAAATGTAACATCCAAATTAAACCTAAGTATCTTATATATGTGATTTGGATTTAACTTCAACCCAAAAATCTAGATTAATAAATTATAATTATTTAGATATATAACTAGTTCTTTTTTTCTACAAATAATATAAATAATTGTTTATCTCATATGATACGCTCCTATGAACATTAGCTTTTTGATTTTCTGAATAAATTAACCTATTAGCACTCACTCAAGCCTATTTGAATTTCACATCAACTACCTTATCTTTGAATTTCGGCAATCCTGCTGAATCAGCTACTATTTCCATACCTGAGAATAGGTGGAACATGCTAGGGCGAGGGGCAGAATAAATACTGTTTCGTAATAAAGCTTGAGAAAAGACAGTGACAGATTAAAAGAGAAAGTTTATATAATACATATCGAAAATATGTTATTGATTTAAAATCAATCAATATAATTATTATGAATTTTTATTTTTAATCTTATTTTGTAAATTAAATGAGTTTTGTTGACATCATACGGATAAAGGATAACATTTCATCATAATCTTATCATATTGACTGACTTAAAATCAAACCAACAAACCCTATATATATCTATGATCATGAATACTGTAATATTCACGTAGTTAAAAGCATAATAATGCTAAAAGTACGAGTATTTATATAAAGTAATCTATGAAAGAGAAGTTATCAAAAATGTATTCACCGTCATAAAAGAAGTAGCTCGACATGCACTTTTTTTATAGGCCTCTAACTTTGCATTCCTTTGATTTCTAACCGAAAGTTTATGACATGAACATCGTCGCACACGATCCTAAAATACATGTTAGGGAGAGCTTTTGTCCGAATGTGTGTCATCAGTAACTTGATCAAAAAATAAGAAACTTATAAAAAGAAAAAAAAAAGAAAAACTTCATTTCAATAATACGAATCATTTTAAATATTTAATCACTGAAAACTTTACTCCACATCAAGATGGAGTAACAATCATAGTGTGTCTTTAGTTTAAACAAAAAATTTTAACCATATACAATCAACAATCATCCAATTCTTCTATCATTAAATAAAATTTAAAAAAAATAAAATATACACCATTATATTATTATTACGATTATCAAAAAGATTTCTTTTTAAAATCCTCACGAACAACCAAAGAATCACATCACGGTGACCAGTTACTGGACACTATCCTCGTCGACCATGTTATCTGACCAAAATTTCATAACCAATAATTCATCGCTAGAAATCTTTGAACTTTAATGGACAACAAAACCTGTAGCAACAATATTCACAGATCCACACTACTAGTTATTCACTGCTCTCCAAAAAGTCTTTCTTTTCCATCACCCACAAAAGAAATTCCCTTTCCAAGTCTCCGCCTTCCTCAACCAGGAGAAACCAACAAGAAAACGGGAAAAAAAGAAGAAAAAAAAACACAGAAAAAGAAAAAGAGGAGAGAGAAAGCACCCACACAGAGAACAAAAGAGAGATCGAAACCCAAATCCGAATCAGATCAATCGGATCTTCCAACGTTGTGAATCTAGCAATCGGATTCCGACAACATTCTCATCGGATTCTTCGAACTCTCAGATTCCGATCCCACACTCATCACCATCATCATCAATTCACCCTCATCATCAATTCATGTTTGAAATCGAGCATCATCAACATCATCGATGGATTGAGATTTGAGTAATCGATTTCGAGAACCGCCGGTTCGGCTTGGGCGGGCGAGGAGGGGGAAATGAACGGGTGCAATGGAGGAGGAGGAGGAGGAGGGGGAAGTGGTGGAGGTGAGGTGGGGCCGCCGGGGGCGCTGGAGTGGAAGTTCTCGCAGGTGTTCGGGGAGCGGGCGGCGGGCGAGGAGGTCCAGGAAGGTCAGGGAAACTTGAGTGTTACGAATTTCGATTCGTTCTCTTTTGATGATTCTTTCGTGTTAGTGTTTTGTAATTGATTGGTTCATTTGTTTAGGGTTTCGATTCGGTGTTCTATTATGATCTGATTAATATTGATTTGTGATGCTGCTGCTGCTGCTTTTTTAGTGTATGGTGATGGGATGGGATGGGATTGGAGTTGACTTGTGCATGTTGCTTTTTGGGTTAGGGAGTTTGGTTGGATTAGAGACGGAAGGGGATTGAAGTAGTGTGAACTTGATTCGTGGAGCTGGAGTGCTGCGTATTATCGTGTTGATCTTGATCAAGTAGAAGCGTTATGATTTTGTGGGACGCATTGGGTGATTGATAGGTAAACCTGGGCTGTGATATTGGTTTATATGTTAGGGTAGAAGATGAACAGTCGCATTTGTTTTTGTGCATTTTACCTGGGGGAAGGATGAATGAACACATGAACACTCCGGGTGGGTGAGGAAATGTTGTTGATTTGGGTTGAATGAATGGCTGGTATGTTTCTAATTGAGTTGTTTGTTTTCCCTGCAGTTGATAGCATCATCACCTTGTTACTAGATTGGCGGTTTCTGCTCATTGTTGAGTTGTTGGTACTTGTTGTTTCTGTTATGAGCAGCTAGTTAAGTGGTTTGTGCACTCTGAGGAACAAATTCTTCTTTGGATAGGTCACTTACACCGAACAGAAATGAAGTATAGCAAAGAGCTGATTGGGGGAAGGCACGAGGGGCTTTATGTTTGTACGATGTGATCGTGGTTTCTAGGTTTCTTGAGTGTGTATAGAAACAGCCAAGTGCTGGGGGAATTGAACTGAGCCATCTCCTGAAGTCTACTAGTGTAGAAGATGGTTTGCAGTTGCTTGAACTACAAGTTGCAATGCTTGACATTCTGCACTTATCTTCTAAAACTGGAGCTTGAGCATTGGGAGAAATATTAGCTTTGCTTCATTGGTGAGGAGGTGGTGGAATGTGGACTGGGGATTCTTGAACAAAAAGATATAACCTTAATAGAAGAGGAAGTGGTGGAGAGAAGCATAAGTTGTTCTTCCATTAACATGGACCCTAAGCACTTGCACTAACTTGATAAGGATTCAACCATTCAAGATTTTCCCTTTGTAGCACATTCGACATTCGTAATGCTCGACAATCCTTTTAGGATGCGTATGGGAATATATGGATGGTTATAGAGTCAGCATCGTGAAAAAGGCCCAGATTAAGCGGTAGGTTTTGGAGATCCCAAATTAAGCAGAAAGGTTATGAGATCCTTTACATTATATTTCTCTCGATTGTTGGATCGTGAATTTGATCTGAATCATTTGGATACCTTCACTTTGTGGCCTATGTACTTGTGCTTCTCCGTCTGAGCTTTGGTTTACTGTTTTGGTACTTTGTTTGGTTATTTCTCCCGCACTTTCACCTCAATATGCAATACAAAGCAAAGAGGAGTTGTAAATCTCCATTGTAACCTCTTTCTACATGCTTTTCTTCTGCACATTTGACTCCATAGTCCATATCCATATAATTTAAGTGAACAAATGCATTTTTCCTGGTAGATGTCTTCTCCACAGATACTTTTTATATTCTTGGTGGCATCATGATGCCTGTGTTATGTTTTTCCTTTCAGTTAATGTTAATGTATTCCTTCTACAGTTGATATAATCTCAGCTATAGAATTTGATAAAAGTGGTGACCATCTTGCTACCGGTGACCGGGGAGGCAGGGTGGTTCTATTTGAAAGAACAGATACAAAGGATGTATGTTCTCTTAACACTTGCTACCCTTTTGTTTTCTTGTTTATTTTTATCTATCTTTATACTTCGTCCCCTGCAGCATGGAGTTAGTAGAAGGAATCTTGAAAGAATGAACTTCCCAATTGGTAGGCATCCAGAGTTCCGCTATAAAACAGAGTTCCAGAGCCATGAACCTGAGGTAAAGTAGCCATGACATGGTAGTTATTCGTTTCCAACAATGCTATGTCCAACTGATTACGTAGATTCTCACACTATTTTCATTGATGTGCTGTTTGTTCTTTCTTATTTTTGTTGAATCAGTTTGATTATCTTAAGAGCTTGGAGATAGAGGAGAAAATCAACAAGATCAGATGGTGTCAAACAGCAAATAGCGCTTTGTTTCTGCTTTCTACTAATGATAAAACTATTAAGTTTTGGAAGGTGAGAAATGGCATAGTCGCAGCTAATTGTCCTTTGTATTGAAGTCGACCATAAGTTGTTCATTCTCTTTGCACGATTTGTTTGATTTCGAACCACCTTGAGCTGTGAAGTACTTTTCATTTCTTCTTTAATATTGTACTGATCTCTTTTCTTTTACTTTGCTTATTTGCTCGGATTTCTTCCGAACGCGTGTATGTAATATAGCCACATTGTGTTAGAGCTGAGATTCCTCTCTTCTGATATTGTTTTTTCTTTTCTTTTCCTTCTGGGTTTAAACAGGTCCATGAAAAGAAGGTGAAGAAAATCACTGACATGAATGTCGCTCCTAGAGAAACGGTGGGGAACGGTAGTATTCATAGTCTGAGCAATGATGTTGCAATCCCACCAGAAGGAATTCCATCACTTCGCTTACCTGTGGTATTCATTCTCTGCTGAAGTTATTGATTTCAATTACTCAACAAAGACGGATTGCTAGTATCCCAATTCTGATAGACAGTAATAAAACTGAAGGAAATACAGCTGTCAGGACGAGTCTAAAGTTTTTGTTTGCATTGGCGATATGGAGACTATCAAAGCAATGCCGTCATTATAGCCATTGCCAATCAATTTTTTTAATTCCTTCTCATGCTTCTGATTGCAGGTCACCACCCACGAAACGAGCCAAGTTGCAAGGTGTCGGAGAGTGTATGCTCATGCTCATGACTACCATATTAATTCGATTTCGAGCAACAGGCAAGTTCATCTTTGATTGATTTCTGATTTGATGTGTTCATGCTTTCTAGTTCTATGCCCTTTAGAGATAGTTATGTTGGTTAACCATTTCATGTCAAGGGTATCTTGGAGGTTGAGTATTGGCAAAAATAATTCTCTAGTTATTGGGGGAAGCTGCAAACACAATTTCCTCCCTCAACCCACTGCAAGGGGAAGCTTTCGGCTTTTGGCAATGAGTCCAATCACCTGTTTTCTGAATATTTGCTGAACTCAGGCCATCATCTGTGATCTTTTCTATGCTTATATTCTGTTTTAGCTGGCAAGTGTAGACATTGTATAGGTTAGAACTGTCGTTGTTACACATGAAGCTTTATAGTTCTGTGGGTTAATTTTTCATCTCCTCCCATGTATTCATGATTATTGTCCTTCTCTTACTAAACCCTCTTTGAATTGTAGTGACGGTGAAACATTTGTATCAGCTGATGATCTGCGAATAAATCTTTGGAACTTGGAGATTAGCAATCAAAGTTTCAACATTGTTGATGTGAAGCCCCAAAACATGGAGGATCTGACTGGTCTGTGTTTTCATGCAAGATGTTTCTTTAGTCATCTTTTTCATATTAATTTTTGTTAATTTTATTCAAGGACAGGCATGATTGACGATATTCTAGAATTAATCTTAGCCTGCCAGTATTGCAGCTACTCGTTGTAGAGGTCACATAGTGAAGTAGAGTATTTGTGAATTCACATACAAGCCTTAATTGGGCTCATGTGGCATTAAAAGGAAATAAAATGATAAGATACATGGACATGCATAACTATTCTGGATGCAATGAAAGGTGGCGGGCAATGGCAAAAATTATTGTCAGCTTGTTTTCAAAAATTAAAGATTGAGTTGTAGAAAATTGTGAGACATCCTTCTGGATACTGATCTATCCAAGTGTACGATCTCTTCTAAATTCTGTATGAGTTGCCATTTTCGGCGTGGAGAATCTCTTGGCCATTTCTCTCATTTCTCCTGCTTGTTTTCCCAGAGGTGATAACATCTGCGGAGTTCCATCCTACTCATTGTAATACGTTAGCCTACAGCAGTTCAAAAGGATCAGTCCGCCTCATTGATTTGCGACAATCTGCATTGTGTGATACTCATGCACAATTGTGAGTGGTTTAATTCATTTCTCTGTCCATACTCCATTGAGCCAACACACGTTTTATTTTGTGAAGTAGTTTAAAGCGGCAGACTTTTTCTGCTCTGATTCCTTTGGATCTTTAATTATCTTCCTCCATGCAGGTTTGAGGAACCCGAGGCACCTGGTTCGAGGTCATTTTTTACAGAGATCATAGCATCAATATCGGATATTAAATTTGCAAATGATGGAAGACATATCCTTAGTCGTGACTACATGACACTTAAGGTATGAATATTTGTGTCCAGTGTCCACTTTTCTCTTGGGCATCACCTTCTCATCCTGTTTGATCGATTAGCTGCTGGCTCTAGTTATAAACAGGCGCCTGAAAATGATGAATCCAGTGTCCAGTAATTTATTTCTTGAATCGGCTGGGTGTATTTATTCTGAATATGGTTCACTCACTGAATTTCCCCCCTGGTTTAACTCATAGTTCCAGATTTATTTATTTTTTTCCTTCCCAAGGGACCTCTGCCGCTTTTCCTTGTTTACTCATTCTGCATTTCGCATTCTTTGAAACTGCTAGTTGGTGAATGGTTATTTGAATGAGTAGGCTTACTGGATCTTCATTTTATGCTTTGTCAGAAAAATTCAAGTCATTTGAATAGAATTTCACCCTCTGGGTAAGTCTTAAAATCTCAGAAACTTGGCACTAAAAATTGTTGAAGCCTTGAAAAGAAAATAAACTCTTAATGCTCTAGAGGGGTTTCCCTCTAGTGTGTATATCATAATAGATTGCAATAAAGAGTGAGTGCATAGATGGTGAGTCTTTGGCTGAGTAGTTTTGCAAGTTTTTCCGTCTTCTCTATTTTTTCACCACACGTATGTGTATTTGTGATTATTTTTTATCAACTTTCTCCAATTGTCTTTCTTATATCTCACTGAATTTTTTGTTGCGTGTTTATGCTCTTTTTTAAAAGTTAACCTCATCTCTCTATTCTGAGCACAATGAGTGTCACGAGCAGGAGACTAGTTATAGTGATTCATGTGACATTGCGGAAAACAGCCCTTTCAGGCTTCCAGTTCTTCGTCGTTCCTTGATGATGTTCCGTCCTCTTGTTAAAGAACCTATGAATCATGACAAACTGATAAGATGGAATGAAGAATCAGCTCAACGGGGTTAAAGACAGGGAACCTCTTCCCATTTGTAGCAGTAGCAATATTCTGAAAAAAAGTAAAATTCCTGTTGATTTGTTGAAACTGTCTGATGAGGTGCTAAAACATCATGGCAGCCTCTCCATCTACAGAATACTTTGTGTTTATGATAAAGTATATTCTTGGTTCTTATTGATCGAATTATATCAGGTTTTAGCATCTCCGTTTAAACTAGGTATATTCTGTTCTAAGCTACTTCTGCTTATTGCTGTCAGTTGTGGGACATCAACATGAATTCTGGTCCTGTGGCAACATTTCAAGTTCACGAACACTTGAGGCCTAGGGTAAAATCTTGCTCCTTGCATGCGGATATTGTCACTCAAATATTGCTCTCTGTTTGCGGTTGTAGCTAACTCACAGATCATTTGTATCATCCAGCTTTGTGACTTGTATGAAAATGATTCGATCTTTGACAAATTTGAGTGTTGTCTGAGTGGTGATGGCCAACGAGTTGCAACTGGCTCCTACAGGTTGGTTTACTTCACTTGTTCCTTCTCATAAGTCATATCGTACTATTATCTCAGACTTGAACCAAATTTTGACTTTTTGTTGTGACCCAGCAATCTGTTCCGTGTGTTTGGTTGTGCCCCTGGAAGTACAGAAGCAACAAGTTTAGAGGCTAGCAAAAATCCAATGAGGTACAAATCTCTGAGGAGAGATAGTTGCGAATTGTTTGCGTCATAACCTCAAATATTTTTTCCTAATTTGTAGGAGACAGGTCCAAACTCCTTCCAGACCCGCTCGGTCCCTTAGCAGTATAACGAGAGTTGTCCGACGAGGTCTTTCTTTTCTCTTTCGGCTTTCTCTTAGAGTGTATTACGCCTTTTAAATTTATATGTACCAATAGTTCATATAAATTTATTCGCTGACATATAAATAGTTCATGTACGTTCAAGTTACCAAAAGTGCTGTTATCTCAACAGGAACTGAAAGCCCTGGAGCAGATGCTAATGGAAATTCTTTCGATTTTACATCAAAATTGCTCCATTTGGCATGGCATCCAACGGAAAATTCCATTGCCTGTGCCGCTGCCAATAGCCTGTACATGTACTATGCGTAAAAAGCACTGACAGTATAGAGGAGTTCAAACCGCTTGGTCAACTTTTGGGTTGATGCTGGAGGCGATCACCATTGCTCCTCGCCTCCACCATATGCGACACAGGATGTTGTTATTACATTTGCCTGGTAAAGATCACTACTGAGAGATTCTAATATCATATGAGTCCGAAGCTTTCAGTCCCAAGATTCAACATGATAGCCTTAGCTCCGATGGCCTGATGTCGGCATTTGTTGTGGTTTTCTCTTCCTACAAATTCGATGGGGAATTCTCTTTTACTAATTTCATATTTTTCAAGCTTCACTGCCGCAAGAAAGAGATGCAGCTTCGCTATTTGTATTTGTGTTATGATGAAAGTGCATGGGAAGCAGAATACATCTCAAGCCACCCTACGACCAAAGACATTACGATATTGATGTATTATATTTGCCACTCGGTCGGAGGTCTGTTGTAGTTCTACCATTTTACTCGACGAAATCTCGATTGAAGGTGGTGTCCAATACTTCTAGTTGTATTTGATTTTTATTAATTCTTCTAGAAACGATTATTTTGAGCTCCATTGCGCCTATCGCCTAATTTTGCTTCATGACGCCGATTGATGGCGCTGTGGTAGAAGAGTTGAGTCGCGCTTGTGCGGCTCTTATGTGGGCATGATATCTAAATTTTGCTGGGTATTTCTTGGGTTCTCTCTTTTTGTCTCCCTAACTGTTTGGTTTTGCTTTGATAATCTTATACAGTACTGTTTCAGAAATCAATTTTATCAAAACAATGCTTGTAATAGTTTTTTCCTAATTTTGTCGAACTATACCTATTTCGAAGGTAATGTTTACTGTTACCGATTCTCTTTGACGGAGGAATTAGCATTTTTGTGAGAGGAAAAACATAACATTTTCTAGAGATACGGAATTACCCACATTCCACATGATAAATGATTTAATCAAATTCTTCAATAGGAAAAAAAAAATCGAAGTATCAAAACGCACGAATGTCTCCAACAAAAAAAATCTTTAAAGATTTCATTTTTTAAAACATTTCTAGAGGTGTGTACGCATGTACATGAATGCGCTGCCATCATCTTTTAGATATAAATGCGATTCTAGCACTGATGGGCATATGTATAACCAATTTATAAATCATGTCACACATGCCACGTAGTGAGACAAGTATAGTATATTTATATAGAATATATAATTTTTATTTGAATGGAATGACGAACCACTATCAAAGCGGTGTGATCAGCACCCCACTTTTTGATTGGTGTGGTTTATCTGAGTTCAATTGCTCCCAGATATGTAAGAGGTGACGATATGTAACAAGTTATACTGCATTTTTGTCTTTATGCAATATACTTTAGTCATCATGTAACAAGTTATATGCTAATTGGTTGCAGTCGTTGCATCCCTTCTACACCGTAAACTACAATTGGACGTTGAAGTTGTTTTTTTGGGTTTTTTTTTTTTTTTTGGAAAGGAATGTTGAAATTGTTTGTATGCTAATAGCTAACATTTAGAACGGTTCTCTCACTTAAAGAAAAATAAAATAAAAAAATCAACGATTAATCAAGGTAAATTCAACAAATCAGTATATCAAGTCCAAATTGGCCAACCCTAAAAGAGGTCATATCACTTCAAACAAGCGAAAGTCTCTAATAATAAGCCGACAGGATAAAACAAGAATATTCCAATTAGATTTCAATTGAAATTCTGGAAACTGGCATAAAATTCTTTTTTTTTTCTTTCAAATTCTATCTTATGCTCGCTCCCGGTGTAACAGTTTTATTATGCACATTTATTGATATATATTTTGGTTTGTATAAAAAATGAATAATCCTTTTTTTCGCAATTTGAATTAGTAATTCTCAACTATGAACTAAGTAGTATATTTTCTTTTCTTGTCAAATAATATGTGATCATTCTATAATATACATATGATTAAAATATATAGGTTAAATTATAATCAATATTTATCTTAACAAATATAAAACTCAAACAATCACTATTTGAACAAAAAAAAAGTAAAAAAATACAGTTTAAAATTTGTATGAACACGTGAATATACAAATCAGAATAAAGATATAACATTATGCAATATTCCAAGAACCATAACTGGAATATTCCAGTGATCCAGCTCACTCCAACCTCTCAAAATAAATCCTTCAATCTCCACCGTCCAATTCCCCTAATTGACGGCCCAGATTTCCCCTCCCCCACCAGATTAATCTGTACCATACCGAATCAGAAAATATATTTTCCTTAAAAGCCAAAACAGCACCGAAACTATTATATTCCATTGTTCGATGTAATATTCCTTTGGCAATTGGCATCTCATGCTAACTTTTAATGTCACGTTGTTGCCTTATAAATAGTCACTTGTTTTTTTGTGCAGAACTTATCAGCCAAGGAAAAAATAAAATCGAGTCACATTCAACTCAAAGAACAAGAAACAAGAGATTTTTTTTTGCTTAGGAGATGGCAGGCATTGTGGTTGTTTTCGATTTCGATAAGACGATTATTGAGCACGATAGCGATAACTGGGTTGTTGATGAATTGGGTTTCACGGATTTGTTCAATCGGTTGCTCCCAACCATGCCTTGGAATTCCCTCATGGTGAGTTTTCGTCCTGTGACGTTCACAAATATTATTTGTATCTTGAAACTTTTGTTAATATTTCTTCGTATCTTATACGATGTTCTTGGATCGAACAGGATACGATGATGAGGGAAATGCACGATGCAGGAGTCACGATCGGCGATATCGCGGAGGTGTTGAAGAGGACTCCGATTCATCCTAGGATCATTGAAGCTATCAAATCTGCATATGCTTCTGGGTATGTTTTATTCATATGCTTTTCATGTTTGCTAATCTTATCTGTCTTTATGATCGAACAAAGACTGAGATTCGAGTTCTTGTTTGATTTACAGATGTGAGTTGAGGATTGTAAGCGATGCGAATCTATTCTTCATCGAGACGATATTGAATCACCTGGGATTGAGAGAGTATTTCGCCGAGATTAACACGAATCCGGGGTTTCTTGATGAAGAAGGGAGGTTGAGGATCTTGCCTTTCCATGATTTTACCAAGTCTTCTCATGGATGTGGCAATCTCTGCCCTCCCAATATGTGCAAGGTATACTTCCCTTATCTTTAGTGGTATATTCAAAATCAATGTGAAACCTTATCCGGGATAACCCGACGAGCCTAAAACGAACAATATCTTAGACATATTGGTGGTGATATTTATTCCACTGGTCTGCATTACAGGGTTCTATAGTAAGGAGGATAATATCCGAGGGGGACGAGAAGCAGAAGAAACTGATCTACCTAGGCGATGGAACCGGTGACTACTGCCCCAGCCTTTCCCTAAGAGCCGGAGACCACTTGATGCCTAGGAAGAACTTCCCATTATGGGATCTAATCTGCAAGAACCCGAAACTAATCACAGCTAACGTCCACGAATGGACCGACGGGGCGGAACTCGAAAGCATTCTGCTCTACTTGATCGACGCCATCACTAATGGTGTCGACGACGTGTCGGGTCAACTGTTGATACCTTATTGCAAGTTCGAGAGGATACCTTTGGTGTCTCATGAGCCGCTCCCTAAGGCGCTCCGTGTCCATCCTTGAAGATATATACATGGGAGAGTTGGAGCTCGGATTAATTAGTAGATCACCCTGTTAAAACTCTAACATGGTTTTAATTACTGGATTATCGATGTAACGGTACAAGTATACAACTATCATTTAGGTGAACTGATGTGGATTTTGTTCACACTATTAGATATTGTGCATTGGCGATTGGAACTTCAAATTGTGTAACTGAGCCTATTTTTCTTTTAGTGAAATCGTTTTAACAATCATCTCTGTGAAATAGTCCATGTCGATACATTGCCAGCAGACAATTTCTTTGACATATCAGCAAAGATAGAAGTACTGAATCCTCTAAGCGAAGCGTGACAGAAGTTACATTGTATACGTCGAATAGCCGGATTTGACACCGGAAGACCTGAAGCAAGCTGAGGGGGATATAACCAAGTAACCTGTAATCTTCAGCAAGTCTACAGATACTCCTCCTAGCAATATGGTTCACAGTTCCATTGTTGGCCTTTTCAGTCGACTCCATCATAATTCTCAAGTTCATTTCGGAGCAAGATCACCCTGTTGTACCGTGTTGTAACAAATGGCAGCCTTTGGATCTTGTTTGGGTTTATTTATTTATTTATTTATTATAAAGGCAGATTGGTCTTTTTCTATATATAATACCACATCATCACAACAGAATCCGAATCCGTTCATTTCCGCCTTTCTTGGACGTGAGAGTCCAATGTTTGATACTACTGTTTGATTCTTGAAGTTTGTGACAGATACATGATCTGTTACTCTTCTTAGCTAGTTGCTTCTGAGTTCAGAACATAAAAACCCTAAATGTGGTATGTTTGGGTTTATCAAGAAAATACTGATTCAGATGTTAATAAATCGTTCCCTAGTCATAAAAAAGAACATGTTCAATGAATGTTCGATCAGTCATCGAGTCAAAATGACAATAATACCACATTCTTTATCGAAAGATATAATTATTTTCTCGAGAAAAAAAACATATCATTATTTTTCAAGCTTCTAAGTTCTAAACTTATCACGATCATGATCGTGGACGGACTTAGTTCAATCTCTTTTATTAATAGCTTCTTTAACCTATATGTAAGCTAGTGGCTGCCAGCACCCGTGATGATGCTTACAAATCGAACCACGCGAAATAAACATAATCTAAACAGTCATTTGATAATCAAGCATAATCTCATGGACTCTATGATATAAGTAATCCCGCTGTCCCATAGTTTTTTATAACGGTTTGATCAAAAACGGGTTTTATGTGGATGTTGAATTTGATATATTATGATTGTGATTTTTGTTGATGATGATGATGATTTTGATGTGAAAAAAATAAAGGAGGAGATGGTGAAATGTAATGGGATAATGTGATTATTTTAATATAAAATTATTTTCAAATAAGAAAATAAAATAAATATTATAAAATTTATAAAACGATACAAAATAATATTACGTGTTGTAACAATTATGAGAATTATGACACGAAGATGATATATTCCCACAAAATATAGGAGAATTATGAGAACCTGTATACATGGTGTACATTTCGATTCCCATATGCGATCTTCTCAACCACATACACAGTACAAATACATACAAGACAGGGAGTATTTTACTGGTATAAAAAAGAGGGGAAAATGGACCTGTAGGAAATCAGGTGGATCAATTTAGATAAATAATAGTATCAAAATTTTAAGATTTCATTTTAAAATTAATTGATTAAAAAAATTAAAATTTATATATACTCTTATTTTGATTTTTAAAGTTTTAGTATGAATAAAATTTTCTCACCCAGTACTGCAATGGAAAAACAAATATACATCGCCACCTTCAATTATTTTATACTTTGGGGACATTAAAAATGATTTAGGTGGGTCTTTTATTGTGGCCTATGTTTGGTGCATTTGATTACATGATGTTGAGGTGCCAAGATTTGGTACATTGGTGCAAGTCCCTATCTTTCATTTGCGTAATAAGTGACGTACTCGTGAAATTTATATTTTTTTAGAAGAAAAACTATGCTCATTGAGGGCTTTCACAATTCATCATGATATCTCACATTGACAACTACAAATACAATTATTATATATTAACAAAATGGAAGATATCACTGGGCAAATACAATTAACTTGATCACTATCACTATCACTTTGACCATAAAAAATGGAAGATAACCTAAAATTTGATGGGTTAACAAATTTTTTGTTAAAAAATAGATATATTATAAGATATATTAAAATTTTTAAACCTTATACTTTATTTATTTGACCAAAAAATACTATTTGATTTGATTACGTATCGTTGCAAAATAAATGAGATGCGGGATGGTAACAAATTACAAGGACATCAAACCATGAAGACATCACCATTTAAACATGAATATCAATTCTATAAAAACAGTTGTCAATGTATTAGTGAACAACGAACTCATAACCCATATCTCTGGTTACAATCTAAAATCAACTCAGAAAAATGGACTCACCAGTCCCTCTCCAACCCAACCGTCCAAAAAATAAAAGCGAAAATTACAGATACACCACACAGGCGCATCACGATTCACGACTGCAGTTATTCACAATAAAATAATTCCAAAAAAATTGAAAGTAAAAAAATCACAAATACCAGCTAGGCATATGAAGTAGACTCGTCAACACGCGCCAATCCCCCTCCACCCTCACGCGCCGCCGTCTCCTCATCCAAATACAAATCATCAATCCTCCCCAATGCCGAATACGTCGCCACGCTCGCCACCACATTCACCGTCACGTCGGTCAACACCAACGCCACCACCGTCGTCACCGACAACACGGCCACACCACCCACTCCGGCACCTCGTATCCCCACTACCACCGGCGCGTCCCTGAAGAAATAGAGAAACAGCCAGGCGGCGAAGAAGAGGAAGACGATGAGGGAGACGGGGTGCCAGAGGAGGGAGAGGAAGAGGACGAGGAGGCCGAGGAAGTTGACTCGGAAGTACGAGAGGTTGAATTTGAGGCGCGTGAGGGAGTCGGAGAGCGAGTGGGGGAGCGGGGAGAGGGATTTGTAGGAGAATATTTGGAGCCACGGGCGGCGCGTGGCGAGGGTGGAGTAGATGCGTTGCTTGGCGCGTGAGACGTAGTCGAGGTTGGCCGCGAGTGAGGATTGGGGAGCTGTGGGGATTGGTGTATATGTGGTGGAGGATGATGTCATTGCCGGTGACGGCCGCGGCGGCGACGGTGGCGAGGTATGGATTGAGGGAAAGTGTGTCACTGAGATTTTTGTGATGTGAGGATTGGTACGAATGGAGAGTTTTTATATGATCATCGTTGTGTTTGTTTAATGGTTTATTATTAGCAAGTCTTGACCAAAAAGTTTATTTAGAGTAACAAAATCTTTTGTATGTATTGATAATATATTTTAATCGTTTTATCTATAGTTTGGTGAAGGTTTGAAGCTGGATGTTCTTTTGTGTTGATAAAATTTGAGATCTGTTAGACAAAATATCTAATGCTCCTATAGTCTCGTATTTTATCATGCAATTGTTTCAGGGAGCATATAGAGAGCTTTGAAGAAGATAAAATATTATTTTATATAATATTAACATGATAATTGTAATATCTAAATGTGTGACTGGTTTTATATTATAAAAAAATATTTGTGAAAAGAATATATTATGTGAAATAGAATCTTTTCACAAAACTTTCTCTTGCGACATAAAATGAATGACATATTTCCGTTGTAATATCTATTGTATATATGTATTTTTTGTTTGGCCTGTTGCGGAATTATTTGAGTTGTCAATGGGATGGGCTTTCGTCAATGGAGGGTAGTTAGATGATCTAGCTAGGGAAAGTAACGAGATGAAGTACCATGCGGTGGAAAGGTGATGTTTATTGAATAATATTAACTTTCTTTATTTAAATTATGACGATTTGATATGATACGATAATTTATATATATAAAAAAATTAATAAGAAATGATAATTTTATCATTGTGAATGTATGAGATAAAAATGAGGAAAAGAAAAAAGATAAATGATAATGGATAAATTGATGTGATATTAAATAATGATGATATAAAATAAGGATAATTTGATATGTTTATACGAAAAGAATTGATAGATAATAAAATGTTATAATTTGAATGAGACAAAATATATGATAAAATCCATTGATTTTGTTTTATATACTTCACATGCGAAGCACATTTTATAGTCACGTATACTTATCAGATGAGATCGTCTAAGTTTTACTTTCTATTGTTAAATGTTTGGTAGCATAAGTTCATAAGAATCAATCGGGCGATACACAAAAGACGCTGCATTGATCAATTCTATTTCTCGGTTCTGATAACCATGATTGCATTGAGTTAGATAATCGCATTCTAAAAAGTGCAAACATGGATCTCTTTTGGGTTCCCGACGAATGAGAGGGGTCAACAACAACGAGCCCAAAGTTCTCCGCATGAATGATGTTGAACTTTTTACAGTCGTATGTCATGGACTTGTCTACCAGTATCGAGTTGTGAATGGAAATGGAAAAGGTTGGTGGGGACAATCGAGTGATCTTGGCGACGAGATCGGACACGCCCCTCAACACATGACTTGTTGCCTGCCTCATTGGCTCACAGTGTATGCATGTTCATCATTCAACGAAACGCTGCTGAATAATGTGATAGCGGGCTCGAATCTGAATATTGCAAAAGGAGGGGGTTTATGATGAAATGCATTTCCTTCTTATGGGTTATACATAGGTACAACTAAGTAACGTAACGAGTTATACATAATCCCATCAAAAATAGATTGTTATAAAACCATCACTTTTATGACAAACTTCTAAGCATATGATTAGGGGAGAGACTACTCACGTGAACCACCCCTTCTCAACCTTATGGGTTAGACAACTTAAAGATTGTGTTGATTAAACTTGGTGGGCTCATCCAATGAAGACATCCCAATCCCCTGCTCAAAATAATGATCGAAAACCAAATATCAGCTGAATTCCTTTGCTCAAAGGATTAATGCTTATATGCCTCACACAAGTAATTGATTCCAAAGAAGAGTTCATTGCATGGAAAAAAAAAAGAAGCCCAAGGCACTTGTCACATACCCAAATTAGAACGTACTAAATGGAACCTGAAAACAAAGACACCAAAACCAACTCACAAGTTTAGATTCGTTGATCAATTGATAGTTCCTCAGTCAGTCATACAGGAGAGTTTTTAAGAGAAGAAAGCATCCACAATGCCTATGTGAAGGCAATATGGGGTGCAGAGAGAATCATATACATAGAGAATCAGTACTTCATTGGAGGATGCATGTGGGAGAGAACAGGCACTGTGGGTGCGGAAATCTGATACCAACTGAAATAGCAATGAAGATAAGAGCAAGAGAGAGATTTGCAGAGTACGTAGTAATACCCATGTGGCCAGAAGGGGTGCCAGAGAGCCAATGCGTGCAGGATATACTGTACTGGACTAGGGAAACCATGAAGATGATGTATAAGATAATCGGGAAGGCACTCCAGGAAACCCGAGGAGAAGGGCATCCGAGGGACTACTTGAACTTCTTCTGCTTGGCTAATAAGGAATAAGAGCAAGTTGGAGAGTTTATTCCTATTGGATTCTCCTCATCCATCAACCCAGTACTGGGATGCTCAGAAGAACAGGAGGTTCATGAACTACGTGCACTCAAAGCTTATGATAGATAGGTATGAATGTTAATCTTGGCTAAAGATTGCACCTACCACCTCATAAAAACATCAACAACTTCAAAAGTACTAGTAAGATAAATGGATAGAAGTTAAAAAAGTTTAAATATTTCCTACTAGATTGTTTGAATCATATCGGTACCGAACTAACAGGTTGCAGTCACCACTTGGATTGAAAATATCAACTTCCCTAGAATTACTGTTATTGTCATACTTTAACTACTGCAGACATATATTAATACCGGCATGTTCCCATTTCAGTGGACGATATATACATGATGATAGGATCAGCAAATGCCAACCAGCGGTCCATGGATGGAGGATGAGACACGGAGATGGCAATTGGATGCTACCAACCAAACAGCAGCCAAAACAAATAGAATGGGTACATATATGCACATCGCATGGGATTATGGTACGAACACACCCGAAGTGCAGATGAGCTAGCTCTACCATAGACCTGAGAGTATAGAATGTGCAAGGAGACTACAATCAACAGGACAGAAGATGTGGAATACTTATACAAGTGAACAGGTGGTAGACATGAAAAGTGTTCATCTTGTATGTTACCCACTAACTATAAGCAAAGATGGGTCTCTCCGAGATCTCGACAGCATCGACCACTTCCCAGACACAACAGCTCCAATAAAGGGAAAACGATCCAAAATTCTCCCACCTCTTTTCACTACATGAAAATAACAATATGAAGGGTTTAATTTAATTTTTTTTCCTTTCTTTTTCCTTTTTTTTGGGTTCCCAATGGGGAGCCTCGAGTGGTAAAATTGTATTTGTCAAGAGATATGATGACATGCGAGCAGATTATTTTTAACAAAATGCAAAGCAAAAGAAAAGAGCCCAGTTAAAAAAGAAAAAAGAAAAAAAAGATCGGTAAGGAAGTGGTCAAGTAGATAGGGTACAATGAAAACTTGAACCACAATGAATTATGCACCCGGAGGTCATCAACACCTTAAGTGACAACAATGGAGAAGCAGTATAAAGATTTACACCCTGATTGTTTATTTTGGATTGGTAGGAAAGGGAAGGAATCGAAAAGTCAGGGATCAGTTTTCTATCCTATGTCTCGCTTGTGAATTTTGGACTGGATGGAAAAGAAAGGAATTGGAAGGAAAATAAGAACGATTTTCCTTCAAAAACCTTTCCTTCCAAAAATGATGGGATTTGGATGGAAAGGAAAATAGCCCCAACTCACAAGAAGGGTGTCAAGAAAGTGCAGTAAAAAATTTATGTTGACAGTTGAAACCACTCAGCAGCTATATCGTAAGCAACTAAGCATATATACCTTGCTTAAAATATCAGCCGAGTTAAATAGAGTCCATATGCATACACTTGCTGCGAGGAAAAGCTTCAAGCGCTTTTCATTCCAAAAACAAAACCCCATCAGCTTCATATACCTTCATGAGAAAACATTAGAGAATAATCAACACAAGATCAACATCATCATACTGCAGTTTGTACGATTCAAACCCGTAATATTGGTAACCAGATCCTTCGCTAGATGCTTGGCTAGGTCTAGAAAAGGTAACCAGATCCTCCAAAAGTTTTCCTTTCAAAAATCTTTTGGTATTCCTGTGAAGTTGGATAATAGAAGACCATGAAACCCGTAAAACACAGGAACACAGAGAAATTCAAGTTTAGCAAACGCTTGTACAAAGGATAACAGTGCAAGTCCATCAGCACAAGGGTATATTTTCCAAGGGCCCTTAACAAATGATACATAAGCCTACCCAAATTCCAAAAGGCTTCTCCAGCGACAAGAGATGATTATTGAGAAATACAGATTGTTCGAAAATGAAAGCAAATTTTCACATTTTGAAGGAGACAATAATCACACTTGCAACCATCAAAGGAAACACAAATGACCAAGTGAACAGAGTGGCAAGCTTTATAACTTAATTCAAATATATCTCTCATGAATAGCACTGTGCTGGACAAAAGAACTCCAATCAGAATCGCTCATTCCTGCAGTGGGTCATCTCCATCTTAGCAGTAAACATAAAACATGGCTAGTGATAGTGATGAAATCTAGTTGTTTCATCCATCAACCATACCATCATCGAATACCGAGCAAATGGAGATGCAGACAATTTACTGGTTCACAACTCTTGAAAACCCCAATTATGTGGAATTTTGGAGAAAGAACTTATTATTATTTGCAATAGGCCAGTTTCTAGCTCCATACAAAAAAACGACAAGTTGTCAGTTGTAAGAATCTGTTACAACATGATCACAGGGGCTTGGTCACTACATGGGCAATTTCTAGCGTTTGTAAGGCTGTACATAAGCAGCTTCTTTTTTTTCTTTTTCTTTTTTGAAAAGAGTCATACAGTTCTATACTGCTCATCAGTGCTACATGCGGGGGACATTCAAGGTTCGTTACAAAAAAGAAATGTCATTTGGTGCAATAGGCCAAGAACAAAAAAGATTATCTTCTAACCTAAACAAAAATAACAAGCCAGACCCCAAAACAAAAAGGTTCCACACGAACCTAGATCCCATGAATCCACCAACATCATTCGAAGATAGCAGAGAACACCAAGGAAAATAACTAGGTGTTATCCTCTAATCAGCTCTCGAAATGCTCATAAGTTGGAGAAGCATACCTGATTTCTTATCAGAATCCATCAAAAGTAGCTCAAAACTAGCCACCAGAGCCATCCACCTGCAAAAAATTACAACAGAATGTAAGCTATGAGTAATTGTTTACTTTCAACAAGATTGTAATTTGTAACACAGAATCTGAAAAAGAAAGTAATAGGGGCATGGGCAAAACTATATAGAATCGAATTAATAAGCAATAGTCCTGTCAGCAAAACATTTGAGCAAGTCAAACAGTACGATCAGCCAAACTAAGAGCACACTGAGGTGAATTTCCGAATATTCTCTGATCAGTATACGATTTTAGAATGTCTCCTCGCACAATTAACCAAACAGATGCCACAGATTCCATGAAAAAGCTTACAAAAGAAACCCAATTTTATACATTTTCTCAAGCCCACTTCTCAAGAGACAGAAACCCAACACCTGCTTACTATGGAATATGGAGCTATTACTCTAAGACGTAAAGCTTCACTAAAAATAAACAAGCAAGGTTCCGGACCAAATTAAAATGCTTCACCGAAGAGATCACTGATACTAGTACTTCTGTGAAACATGGCAGATTCCGAAATCAAAACCCTCTAACTAACAGCTCGATCATTATCACTTATATGATACCCTGCTGAAAGGCTGTACCTAACTTCTCATACTGATTGAGATCCCCACAGATCATTCTACACCCAATCAGCAATAACAACAAACCAAGTCCATTCCCTATCATATGGCGTGAATAAATGCATAAGACGACAACCTACACCTCCATCTTATGTCATGATCTTCATATAATTCTTCAAAATTTCCTTCAAGCTTCTTCTATGTTTTCCTCTCTCTTGAGTGGCAGCTCATCTTATGATCTAAAGACCGATACAAGTACAACATCTGAGAGCTCATGAATTCCAAAGCCCATCGATCACGATTGATTGTTTCCTTCCTAGACACACTCTACCACTCTTCCGCTATCCCCCGTAGTAAATACACCATCAAAACCAATTGAATGTTGAAGCCTGAAGGGTACACTGAAAATGGATCTATATAGCGAATAACTACTATTGAACCTTTTTAATCAAGTAGCCTTGGAGTGAAATTCCAGATACATAAATACAAGATTCCAAATAATATGAATTGCTCTACTAAAAAGCTTACAAATGCCAACTCCCAACTGTGGGAGTTTTCAAAAGAAAGCATTGACGGTTCTAACGGCATCAAATCTTATCCTCTCCCTCCTTTCCCCACTCTCTCAACCAATCTCTAATAGCGACCGATTGGACAGAGAGATTATCATCCTAGAAGTGTAGAACTGCCACACAGTTAAACTCCTCAAAGGATCAAACTCTCGAACCATAGTAAAAGGACAGAATATAGAAAAAATAGCATCTATTAAATCTCGCACCAGTGATATTCAAGAGTAACCATAATGGATTTGCTATTATTTAAGCTATCAGCAAACTATACTGATAGTAATAGAAGGTACTCGATATAGTATGAATATCATACGATACTTAGGATAAGCGATTGCAAGCATCATCCGGTATGACAAAACAGACTAAAAGTACCTGCCTGTGAAGATCAGCAAATAACCAGCAGCTTTGTTGCCTCGCATGCCCAACATCTTCTCTCCGATTTTCCCAGAACCACCAGCAAAGAAAGGGAGAGATTCGCCTTGTTGGCTAATATGATAACTCTGAACTCAGAATCGCCTCCTCTAACTCCTAATGCATATCTAAAAACATTCCAGCTGGAAAATGACAAGAGGCACTAACGACTTGGAGTAGTAAAAAGGACACCAAAAGCCCTGGCAAACTACTTGATCCAAATTCCATCAGGAAAGAATATGATCTGGCCAAATTCTTAATCTATATCCCAATCGGCTTTAAAATATCATTTCCTTTGTTCAAATACAACGAGGACTGCATGAGCCCAAATCGCACACATCCATTGAATAAGTTTGTGAATGGCACAATTCATGAGCTTTGTCGAGGCCAATGCTCATTCTAAATAGATGTAGGAACCAGGACCACCTCAGATGGGAACACGTCACTCTGCACTATCCAATAACATGAGCACTGCATTCCTTGCAGTGCATTATGAAGAATATGTGATATTGCCTTGGTTAAACACTGATTAACCGCAAAATAGTGTCATCCAAGAAGAACTAACAACAATAATCCTGGTAACAGAATTGGCTACCTAGATCTCATATCACAACTCTGAAAAACTGTGGACGAGACAAATTTATAGACATCTCCAGCTGCCCAGAACGCTAAGGAACTACTGTACGTCACGCAAAACATCCAGAGAGAGCTGATGCTAAATTTTTATGCAGCCATCTGTTAACTTCCAAAAAGCCAAAACTTCAACCGAACTAGCAGCACCAAATTCAAGTCCAAGAAAGCAAGCATGATGTCACGCTGAAGTTGACCAAGATCAATGTGAAAGGCCACAACATAGGATCTTCACTTCTTTGTGTGTGTACCTCGAAAAAAAAGTGAACTACGAGCAACCTTAAAGGTAATTAGTATGATGAACATCATTTCCTGGGATATCAGCTCATCTCTCCCAATCTAGTGGATACAAAGTGTTGGAGAAGGTAAACATGGAATATTTCCTTGCAATTCAACATCGTCCACTTCTCAAGAGGGAGCCCAAGGAAACATAGCCGAACTTGTACAGTACATCACCTATCCCATGGGAGCACTTTCTCAAACTTAATCCCGACTCATGACAATATTGGAGATACACGACAGAAAAGGGGTAAGCGAGGTTGGCTACATAGATATGATTATAACATCCTCCTCTGACTAGTGCAATATCATCAGTACGATTATGACACGACAATTCATACTTTAAGGTTTCCTTCGACCTCCTTAAATCAAAGTTTCCTCTTCCTCTTTTGATTACCAGAACATCCATTGTTTCATGTTTCTTAAGAATATAAGAATTCTCACATAAATTGTTATTGTCTTCGACAAAGATTCCCTAAAATACATTATTTTCTATATTTAGTTAATTCCATAAACAATGATTCCTTGTATTTCTTGGATTACTCGACTTATTAAGAGCTAGATTGTAATCAAACTATATCTTATTCTCCAATGTGACTTTCGGTTATTTTATGGCACCAAGGTAGACCAATCTTGGACAAACATAAGTTATCCTGCCATGAGCGAGTGGCGAACATATTTCTTGCATTGATCATGACAACATGCCGCTCCAAAACAGAAAACCTCAAAAGAAAAAAAAAATCCATCTCCCATATTCCTCGTTTCTTATGCTACAATTGGAGGTGGTGTCTTCAGAATATTAGGGTTACCATGAGTATTGTTAACGCTTTGTCACCAATCTAGTAATTTCATAGGATAAGTTACTTCCTATATCATGTTATTTTCGTATTTCAAATAGTATCACTCCAATAGAGCTAGACCCTAAAGTAAGGTATCTAATTCTTCTCCTATTTTTCTACTTTCACAGAAGACATTAGTTCAACATGATGGACCAATAATTACTAACTACCCTTGCTACTATATATCATCACTTTCAGGATAACAAAGTCCCCTTGCAAATTTACAAAATTTTGATAGCTCATCAAATACCAACAAAAGAATGGCCACCATATCCACATCTTAAGATAATATGTGAGCAACATATTATTGTCCTTGCTCAAGAAATTCAAAGCATCTCATCTCCAAAAAACTGAACCATCTGTGACAAAATCTCTGGCAGAAAAGATATAGCCAAAAGGAAAAGCAGATTTCGACCTCAAGAAACTTATACAAAGAGATACCACTTGAAAGGAACCCAAAAATCATTAACGGCTTATTTTTTCCTTCAAGCAAACGAGAAGCGGTCAAATTCCAGCACAACGTAGAAAAGAAAACTATATATCAAAGGCTGGGCACCATATCCTTATGCTACCCATTGACACAAACTTATCACCCGCAACTATGTGTACACATCCTTTAAGAAGTGCACATCAGAATATTGAATCAAATGAAAGGAGCAGGCCAGAGCCAATTTCACTAATCGGAGCAAGTTGGAATAAAAGCTCAAGCCCTTTGATCAGATCATGCCGTACAGAGACCTAAGAATGAAAATATGAACAGAAGCTGAATCGATTCTTGCTTAGAGTTAACTCATATATAATAGTATTGTGTTTCGGTTTGAGATTTAAGAGTTTTATAAAAGAAAGCAACCCACTCAGGAGCAGAAAATGACTGCCAAAATGTTCACTTATCGGAAAAGGAAAAAAAAACGCCAAAATGTTAGATCACCATTGGGAAAACCACATGTTTCAGAGAAGTGATTATACCTGATTATTTAATATCTTATTAAACAGCTACTTGAGCAGTACACAAAAAGACATTCTTGCACGGAACTAAGGAAGATGAAATGCAAAAGGTAAGGTTTCTGCGAGCCCTAAACGTGGGAAGTGGACATCAATATGGGAACAGGATAAAAGTCGAGCGATGCTACAGATCAATCAGAAAATGTATGGAATATCAAGAAGCTATCACTAACTTGAAGACGTAATATAATAGTAACAAGCAGTTTTCAGTTCGAGTGATAAAAAAACACCTCACCCCAGCTACTACTAAGATAATATAGCACATAAAGCAGCCTATCAATGCATATGGCAGACTACGAACCAGTAAAACATAGCAGGACTCCTCATGGATCAGAAACTATCCCATACATCAACGAAGTGCACCATGAGATATATCAGCTCTGGTCCAACCTGTAGATCCCATACCATATACAGGAGCCTTTCCAGAAGCATCCTGATTAACAATATAGACATTCATAAACATTTTAATGAAACAGTATGAGACATATCTCAACTAAAAGGAGAGCATACCACGCGTGTTCCATAAGGATCTCCATAAGCAACAGAAAATCCACCATCAGGGTTGTTGTACTTCATCCCGTACGATCCACCTTCGAGAACCAATCACCAAACAAACACATCAAAACAGAAAACTAAATCATGGAAACAGGAAGCAAAGACGTTTACCCTCAACAAAGAGAAAATTTATTGGATAAGCAGAAATAAGTTATATAAGCAAGCCAGTAACAACAAAGCTTCCTGTATTGGAGATTGCACAATTTTTCTATAAAAAAAATTGGATATTTGAACCAAACAGGTAATGGGAACATAGCGATAGAAAGATATTTGTCCACGTAGACACTTGCGATTTTCCAGTGGACATGTTTATGCGTTGAGGATTGCGATTTTCCAGTGGTCATGTTTACGCCTTGAGTGAGGAAAATATAAGACCCCAGATTGAAAGAAACATATATAAACTTGGTTAGGTTAATGATAACACCCCACCCACCCCCAAAAACAAAAAACAAAAAACAAAACAGCTGCATGCTATTGGTATACACAGAGAATATACTGCCTTTAACGTTTATCCTATTAACCAGTAAACCAACTAACTATGAAGTTGCAGGATGCCATAATACTAGAATAAAATAAAATAAAAAAGGCCTACCAAAGGTGAAGTCATGAAATGAAAATTGTTTTTTAGGCAAATTATGGAGTGGCACCAACACACAGCTATGCAGGCATGAAGATATTACTGAATCTTGCAATGCACCATAAAAGGGGATATAAAGCAATAGAGGAAGAACTATTCAAAAGGAAGATGGCAGCTAATTTTTTTTTTTAAAAAAAAACATGAAATATCACCAAAATATAGTGACTAAGGGCACGAGAAAGAACAGAACAGAATCAAATCATTTTGAACTCATGTAGCCAACCCCACATTTAAGGGGAGAGGCACACATTAGTATTTTTTGCTATATCGTTCAGATCTTGAGTTCCATTAAACCATGAAATTATAGGGGACAAGTACATACCAGCACCCCAAATTCTACTATTAGCTTCGATTTCAGCACGGAGCCTTTCGATTTCACGAGCCATATTGACCATGTTATTATCCATAACCTGCTTCTGTTCCATCAGATCAATCCGAGTTTTCTTTTCAAATTCAAGGGCACCTCTGCAATGCAAGTTGTATGCTTGAGAAAATAGCAATAAATACAACCATTTGATTTGTTAAGGCAACAGTGCAAAACCTAGTGTGGAGTAACTCTTGATGAAGGCCATCAACTTCAGCCCTTAATCGAGGAAGTTTCTGGTTCTCAGTTTGCAATGCCGTGCTTTCGTTCTTCATATTCTGAATCTGGCCAGAGAGATCATGTCTTGTCTTGTTCATCTTCTGAAGTTCAGCATGTAATTGAGCAACCTCTTTCTTCAGGGGCTCAGTTGCACGAAGATCAGCCTCCAACTTCATCCCTTTCTCAACAAGTTCTCTCCTGTGCACCTCTTGTTCTTGGCGAATATCAGAAATGGCACGATTCAGACGGTAGATTTCTTCCTTGGCACCACCTAGTTGTCCTTCCAGAACCATGCGGTCCTCAAGAAGCCTATTGTTATCAGCCATGAGGTTCCTGAATTCAGCGTGCCGATATTCTAGTTCTTCTTCAAGCATCGCAGGGTGAGGAAGTGGTGGCCTCGGCACAGGGCCATGAACGAATACTCCATCTGGATGATAACCTCGCCTATCATCAAAGGCGTCACGAGGAATTCTGTTTCTTCCAGCCATTTTAAGCTTCCTTGAAGTTCTGAAGTATGCAACTTAACCAATATCAGCTTTATAATACTACCAATATTCTGAAAGCGTAAATCAGACAATGACCTCAAGGACAAAAAATAGCATAAATTTTTCCTGAATTTCGAAAATAGATTGATAACCTTTTCCATAAAATGTCTGAGAGGGTGTAATGCAAGTAAAAAATTGATTCCAAAACAACAGAGGGGCCCGGTGCCAAATTCTAGGATCAGAGGGGGCCATGAGTCACGGGCTAATAGTCAAAGGGGTTACGTGTTCAAAGTTCTTTATGCTACAATATTTAACATTTAACAATTACAACGACTATGTACAAAGCAAAACTAAGATATCCCGCTTCAGATCATGATTCCATCATCATAAATGTTTATAGAAAAACCAAAAGGTTCGCATCTCCTCTAGTCCTATATCCGTTCATTGATTCAATCATATTACATCAGGGAGAAACATCTATTACCACACATCTATACAGTAGCTATCATCACGATAGTACCACTTGCACTTTCACTACAAATACTCCATCCGAGAACACAATGCTACGGGCAGCTCAGACAAAAAGAATGACGAATATGAGAGATAACAATGACCACTCATTAACAAACGAAAATAACAACACCTAATTAATTAAGTTTGAATGAGAGACATCACAAAAGGATATTGAAGGACAGACCGCAACACAACCAGAACTTACACATCAGCAAAAATAGTGAAAGCCACAGTGCAAAAACACAAAACTTGTAGGAATTGAGGGGACAACCCAAAAGGAGAGTTGACCACCCAAACTAAACTTGAATAGCATGCATATGTGAATTAGGCCAATCTATAACCCAAAAGTCTATGCTAGTAAGTAATGGATTATTCACATATAGAAGCTACTCTTCTTTTTTATTTCCCCTCCATGTCGATGTAGGTAACCACTTAGCTCGCTACATAACAAAACTAACTCCATACTACCATGCAAAAAATTGCCTTTACAGAATTTGCTCGGCCTACTGAAAAGTAACTTGCTCGTAGGCTCACAGGTTCAAATCTTGATCGAAATTTAACAATGTCTCCAATTGCACGATAAGACTGACTACATCTTTTAGACTTGTCTCTCAGACCGCACTCTATTTGAGAGCTTTAGACACCGGATAAGTTGAGTTGAGTATGCTACGAATCTCACTTTATACAATACAACGCCTTTAAACAATACACGTTAGGTACAAACTACAATCGTCTAAAATCGTAATATACCAACCAGTTCACCACAACCACCAGAAACTTCGATCGACATATACAACATAATCAAAGTTTCACACACAAAAGAAAAACATCAACCAAAAATTTGCCCCAAAAGCTCGGAGCACATGCAAGAAGAGCCGAAAAGAGCGAGAACCGGAGTTATTCGACAAATAATAGAAAAGACGATTGTGGTCGAGCGACTCACCTGGAGATCCGATTTCGAGAATTCAGATAGGGGCGACGGAAGGGGAGAGGGGGAGGAGAGTCGTCCTGCTCCGGTCCGGCGAATTAGATCTAGACGTTCCTATTGTTGGATGGGAACGAGAGAAGAAAAAAAGAAAACTTCGATGATAAATAACGACATTGATACAATGAAAATTATATATATATATCTTTTCTTTTTATTAATACACAATATTAATTTTTTCTCCGAAGTTCAAATAATTTGATCAATATTATTGACATTTACCTCACAATCAAATCACTTAAAGAAAATCACACATTCAAAGAAAAACAAAATCGATCAAAACTTAATTGTTTCATCGATGTTTAGAGGAGATTGAAGTGATGGTCAAGGTCGTAGGTTAGCAGGGATATGTTGGATGATTCCGGCGGTTGATCAGATTATTTTCATGGTTAATCGGAGGCCCGAAATCCACATAATAAACAAGCGAATTGAATCAATCAAATGTTTTTGTCAATGGCTAGGTGGCTCGAAGTCGTCAACGTCGACGTTGGATCAGATTGTATGTCGCGCAACTTGATAAAATTGGGTCAAAGGCACAATTTAATGTTCATCGAGGTAGAATGCTCATTCAATTTAAGGTTCATCAAATCATCGTTGAGTAAGATTTAATAAATATGGTAGAAGAATCTCGTATGCCTCAATGATCAATGACTAGGAATAGTGATACGTACTGATGACGATATATGGTGATACGTACTGATGCCATAATCATTATGCTTTACTATCCGTTGTCATCGTTGTCAAAATCTTTGTTTTAATGAGTCAGTACACATGACGAGAGAATCTCGTACGTCTCAATAAAAATAAAGAGTTATCATCATTGATCACTGTCAATCATGATCAAATTATCGTTGGATAAGTTTTAATACATTTGATAAAAAAAAATAAGGATACTTTCAATGATACGATGACGCGTGTGATGATGCGTACTAATCTCACAATCATTATGCATCACCATCCATCGTCATCGTTGTTGGAATCATTGTTTGAATGAGAGTTAGTAGGCATGATGAAAGAATCTCGTATTGCTAAAATAAAAATTAATAGAGTTATTGTCATTGATCACTATTAGTCATGGTCAAATCATCATTGGGTAAGTTTTAATATATCTAGTAAAAAAAATCTCATACGTCGTCTCAATAATGTGATGACGACACATGATGGTGCGTATGTATAAGGGTCGTTGGATTTAGGGTTTTGGGGATTATTTTTTGGTAAAGAAGGATGAGGAATATTTAGTTAGTAGAAATTTAATTTAATTTTTAAGATTTTGATGTATTGCATTTTTATGAAAAATTAAAAATATGTTTTATACGTAGAAAAATATAATCATAAAAGGTCACCTATAGATAATTAACTCCAAAAAAAAACCTAAGTTCAAATAAAAAAATGAAAGCACCGCCATTACAAATGTATTGTAAGATAGGTGTTGACTTGCTCCTGGACACTATAATTCCAATCAATGATTGAACAGCTCCATAGTTGAACAGTTCCCTCCCAGTTTTTACACATTTTTTTGACTTCTACCATTGCTATTAAAGGAATAAGACTTCCACCATTGCTACATAAGCAACACCATTATCCATCAAATGCAGCTATCCATGAAACACTGGTTGTAGCCAGATACAGAAAACAAAATTCGTTTCTGTCCACATCGTATTTCGTCAAGAATCACTACGTATTATATACCACCGATCATCATTAACTGTCTGCAATCCAAAGCAACGCAAGACTAGGCCGACTCCAATGTCACGCTTGCTCATTAGTTTGATATTAGTGTGATGTTTAATGATGCCGGAAACTAGTTTCAACTTTGTCGTCGTTGCAGCAGCAAGGTCTGATCCGTTCTATGAACCGGAAATGAGAATGACGATGAGTAGCCAGGGGTGCCGTGTTTTGAGAAGATCCTCCACATTTCTGCAAGCTCCTCGTGCGAACGTCCTCAACGGTGAAGTGTACCTCCTCCTAATATTTAACATACATATGATTGAATTCTTTTCAACCAAATGTTATCGTCATAATTTTTTACGCGATATTTGTAACCTGTTTATGAATGTCGATACTTCCGAAGCTATTTTGTATTCCTCTTGTAATTCGATTGTCATCTCGTAGATACTCATGTACATAGAAAGTGAAAAAATTGTAATCGCGAGTGATTCCATCCCATTTAACTGCTCAACAATATTCTACAGCAGATACTATACCGACATGGGACGAACATAAAACCATACATGAGCAATTCATGCATCATTTCCATTTGATCTCACATTCAACAAATCCTAAAATTTAATGGGAAATATTGGTAACCAGTAGTATTACTCACCCCAGCCGTTATCAGCCCTCGAAGAAAATTGGGCACACATACACATGACCACTACGACAAACCGCCGTCGCAGCCGTCTGCCTCCATCGACAAACGAGAAGGTGATCGATTTTCACGCCTTCAAGCTCGAATTGTGAGTTAGGGTGTTTCATGATTTTGGTTGAATGTTGTGTAATCAGATGCTGTGTTGGTTGTCGATGATCGGATCAATGTATTTAAGGATGAAGTGAATCTGTTTTGATGTGAAGCAATATATAGGGATTTACTTTTTGCTTGATCCCTTAATCATGTTTTTGTATCGCAATCTTGTAAATTATAGCGGTATAGCCTATCGTCATTTTGAAGAATTCCCGTGCATATCTGGTTTGTATACCATGACGCATTAAGTCTAAGATGTGTCTTCATCATGGTCTATTTATGGAATTTCACCCCACAAATTGACCTCCAACTATACCATTCATGTCACCATGCCCCACGCAACTACTTGTTGCATCCTTGCATATCATTTTGGGCTCATCCACCAATGAACTATCCTTGTCAAACAGAGCAATTTAACATCAAGTTACTTGCTAGATAGCCACAGCAGATGTTATAACTCATGCACCGACAGTTCTCCTTCTGCGACAACCATGTTGATTCCCATCATGCATGCATTTTAGATTCATTCTGCCTCTATTCATCTTCTGAATATGAACTCAATCTTGTGAAATATGCAACTTTTATCCTTTCCGATCTTCTTCCTCGTCTATATTTTCTTTAGGGGTTTCGCCATTCCTTATGAGACTGCTAATGTCCTCACTAATAGTTTCAATGGAAACGAGACTGATCTTGCCGCCTTGTTGGCGATAAAGGCCGGGGTAACTTCTGATCCAACCGGGATCATGAAATCCTGGAACCAATCTGCGCACCACTGCTTCTGGACAGGACTCTCATGCGGGAGCCTGCATGGACGAGTGATGATCCTGGACCTATCAAATTACGACTTGGGTGGTACCTTGTCGCCTTCCATTGGAAACTTAAGCTTCCTACTGGAACTCCATCTTCATTTCAACAGCTTTCGTGGCGAAATCCCGCCTCGGATAAGCTCCCTGTCTCGTTTGACGGTACTGGAGTTGTACTCTAACTTGTTCGACGGTGCTATTCCAGCGAACTTGTCCCGTAACCTGGTTTCTGTTCTGTTGTCTGAGAATAAGTTGGCAGGTAATGTGCCAAGTGATATGGGTTCGTTGCGCAGCCTTCAACTTCTCAGTCTGGGGTTCAATTATTTGACGGGTGACATCCTGTTTCTGAGCAATCTATCCTCTCTGAATAAGTTGGAGATGTCTGCTAATTCGTTTGATGGGAGTATCCCGAGTGGTATCGGCAGAATGGAAGGCCTGAATTATCTCGGATTGGATTCTAATAATCTTTCGGGTCAGTTTCCTTCGTCTATTTGGAATCTCTCGTTACTCACTTACCTCAGTTTCGGTTTCAACAACATTGAAGGAAGTCTTCCAACAAGAATTGGCCTTACACTCCCTTATCTCAAACACCTTCATATACAAAGTAATAGCCTCGTTGGGTCGATCCCTCGTTCATTGTCAAACCTTACGCACCTTCGGACTCTGCTTGCCGGATCAAACAGCTTTACTGGGAAGGTACCATTCGATGCTCGAAATATGGTGAATTTGACTCAGCTGAGCTTTGAACTTAATGATTTGGGCGTTGGGGAACCTGGTGAAATGGATTTTCTGGGGTCCTTAGTGAACTGTAGCAAATTAGTTTCCTTACTGTTGGATCACAATCATCTAGGAGGAGCTTTACCATCTTCTTTGGCCAATTTCTCGGCAAGCCTCCAATTTCTGGGACTTCATTATAATCAGATCACTGGGAATCTGCCTTCAGGTTTAGGGAATCTCGCAAACCTGAGTGTACTAAATCTTCAATACAACAATCTTACAGGGACTCTTCCTAGTGATATTGGTAGGCTCAGCATGTTAGGGGTGGCTACTTTTGAGATGAATGGGTTCTCCGGGACCATCCCTCCCTCCTTTGGGAACCTGTCCCGTTTGAACAAACTTCTTTTAGGTGACAACAGACTACAAGGAGCCATACCTCCTAGCCTTGCGAGTTGCAAGAATTTGGACCTGTTAGATATGCACAGCAATGAGCTGACTGGGACTATACCGAGCCAACTGTTTGATTTGAGGCTGTCATTTGGGTTATTTCTTGGCGGAAATCGTTTGCAAGGTGGCTTGCCTTTTGAAGTTGGCCGGCTAAAGCACGCTACATGGTTTGCTGCGGAAGTGAATGAACTCTCGGGTGAGATTCCATCGGGTCTCGGGGATTGTCTTAGCCTTGAGACCTTAGCACTTTCCGGCAATCATTTCCAGGGGCCGATTCCTTCATCCTTGAGTTCTTTGAGAGGATTAATATTTCTTAACCTTTCGTCCAACAACCTGTCAGGGCACATTCCCACGTTTTTTTCTACTATGGCTCTTCAACTTCTTGATTTGTCTCACAATGATCTCGAGGGAGAAGTCCCTACCACAGGCATATTCGCAAATGTTAGTGCAGTGAATCTGGCTGGAAATGCTGGGTTCTGTGGAGGCGTCATCGAGCTGCATTTGCCTCCCTGTAGATTTAGACATCAGTCAGGGAGAAAAAGACTCCAGAAGATTATCGTGCAAATAATCATATCGTTTAGCATTGTCGGTGCCTTGGTAGCGTTACTGCTTTTCTTTCTTAGGAGGAAGAAGAAGCAAGATGTTTCGTCAGAAGTCTCTTGAACGGATCCGTTCTTGAGGGTATCGTATGCAATGCTTTTCAAAGCAACCGATGGCTTTTGTGCTGAGAATTTGGTTGGGCAGGGTGGTTTCTCTTCTGTTTACAGAGGAATCCTTGATTTAGATGGAATGGGATTGCCTGTAGCCGTGAAAGTGCTCAATATTCATTGTCGGGGAGCTGAAAAGAGTTTCATGGCAGAATGCAAAGCCTTGAAGGGGATACGGCACAGGAATCTCGCCAAGATTATATCTGTTTGCTCGAGCATCGACTTCCAAGGTAATGATTTCAAAGCCCTGATATATGAGTTCATTCCGAATGGAAATGTGGAAAGCTGGCTGCATCCGCTGCAGCCCCAGCAGGAGGGAGAAACCCGAAGTCTGAGCCTTCTTCAGCGGGTCAACATCGCTGTTGACGTGGCTTATGGTATAAACTATCTCCATCATGCTTGTGAAGTCTCAATGATTCACTGTGATATCAAGCCAAGCAACATTTTATTGGATGAAGACATGGTAGCTCATATCGGAGATTTTGGATTGATGAAGTTCCATTCTGAGAAGAATAGTTCTGTTGGTTTTAGAGGAACTATTGGATATGCTCCACCAGGTGACCATTACCTTAACCCTTTTTTTTTTTTTTTCATTTTAACGTGTGATTCGATGATAAGATGTTCTCGTGATAATGAAATCATTCCATCTGTCTTTTCCGTCTTTAAAGTTATTGATTGAGAATGAACAGCTGAAAAACATAACCTATGAATTACGATGGATATTTTCTTTGCTTACACTTTACGATGCGTGTGATGGGGGTCACACTCGGGCAAGTGCAAGAGTTAATAAATCCATGTTACGTGTTAAGTTCTGTGCTGTGAAATTTGAAAATATGCTTTGGTAGCTTATCCTTGTAATTTTCTTCTGTGACAGAGTATGGGCTTGGAAGTGAGGCATCGACAGACGGTGACATCTACAGCTATGGGATCCTTCTTCTAGAGATGATCACCGGAAAGAGACCCACCAACTCCATGTTCGACAATGGTCTTAGCCTTCATGAATTCGCCAAGATGGCGCTGCCTGACCGTGTTATAGAGGTCACAGACCCCAAGCTCTTGGTTAATAGCGAAGAGGGAAGCACCAGTGTCGCCCAAAACTTTGGCAAGAAGGACTGTATAACAACCATTATCAAGATTGGAGTGGCATGCTCAGCGGAGTCGCCTCACAATCGACTAAACATAGAAGATGCTGTGCATGAACTGGAATCTGCTAAGACCAGCTTGGTTCGTGCCCAGAAATATGCAGCAAGATATTTGTTGTGAGCTGTGTTGAAGCCGTTAGGTGAATTGCCTGGTTATCAATTTCTCCCATGACGATGTTGTATAGTTTTGTGACTCTCGTCATGTTCAGTTTCCAAATTCTTGTCACGCTCGAATCGTCAACGTGTGTTACTATTCTTCTACTACTTATTCCGGGAAGCTCTTAATCAAGTTTCCTTGTTATTCTCGCTACTATCCAGGAATACAGGAGTTGGAACCGAGGATGTTGAGATGGCTAAATGAAACGAGGTTCATTCTCGCATTCTCTTTTATCATAATCTCCCCATTTTATGATTGTAGAATGGAAAATTTGTCCATTGTTTGCTCATACTCTTAGAAAAAAAAACGATTACAAAGCATTATATGAATTCTGGTTTCCACTGTGGAACGCCAGACACAGAACAAAGACCACGGAGACAGCGCGGTGATGAAGCTGATTGTTACGATATCGTGTATTATCTTCTACGTTCTCTTCTATACTAATTGGTGGTGCATCTTAACTTGCTGCGATGCCATATGGAGTAAAACAAAGGTGCAATGTAGGACAAGCAACTATCATGAATCTATACCATTTGTGATGATCATAGATTTCAAGATAAGGATTGTAAGGACATGGATCGATCCTTTCCAATGCCACCTACCTATTTAATAGGAGTACAAAAGTTCTTGAACTTTTAAACCGAATAGTGCATAAATCCGGAGGATCTTTTAAATCAGTTTTCGCTGACGGGGACTCACTACCACAAAGTAGCTTGACATTCAGCGAGTTTTGATCCAAAGATCTCTCATCATATTGAAGGAGTTAGGTTGAGTCGCTTACCATATGAAATGGGATGATCCCCCGAGTTCCTTTAAAAGTTTATTTTTCCAATATCCAAAGTTTAGGGGTAGGAATTCCACAGTTAGGAGAACAAATCGCTATCATGTGCTCCAATAGTGAGGTTATCATACAGCGATTAATTTCCCATTTACTTTATCCAAATTGGCTATTCTCATTGAATTGATTCGATTGTCCACAAGCTACCTTGGCTAAGCTCGAGACTTTGCAAGTTAGTTATGTCAAGGGAAGGGAAATAAATATGGATCACCCTTTTGAACTGTTTGTTCAATGATAAATTCATCATAGCTAAAAATGAATCGAAAATTTCGAGTTAATCTCAATTAGTTATGATTCCATCTAAAATAGCGATACTTGTACACTGTTACACATAATTGTATGTCTGATTAATACAATACGGTATTCACTTCTGTTGTTACCGATTCCGTTGATATAGCAAGTCATTGACAATTAATTGATGTTTTTATGGAATGAGTGGTAAGTTCTTGATCAATGCTTGTCAGCAAGATGAGAACTACGCGTCGGTTGCCAGAGTGGCAAAGATCCAAAAAATAAAACGAAAAATAAGGATAGATTAGACACGTCAGCTAAAAGTGCAATGTTGCTTGTGTCATGGTTACATATATATGTATACGTTATTATTATGGGCAATGACAAGATAGTTGAAGCATAATTGCATATATGCAAGCAAATTGACAATGACCAAACAAAATACGGAAGCTGCAGCTCACATGTAATGAATAGTATTGCACCGAATGAGCCACACTGAGGTGGCTTCAAGTTCATGCAGTTATGGTACTATATACTTATAACTAATCCAGCCAAAATAAATGTGAATATGTTCGTCATCGCGTTGGTCAATATGGTCTCGGAGAACTGACCCTTTTTTGTCTACAAGCGATTAATTCATATGACAAAAGGATCCACTAAGAGACATCGGATCTATATATTCTGGTAGGAAAATGCGTTGCTTGCTTAACGTTGATTGATATGCTCGAATCATTTTGGAAAAATTAAGAGCATAAAATCTAGCTAGATCTAAGCTCTGCTGGTGCACCAAACCTGCCAAGTGATTCCAAAAGTACGCAGAGGCCCATCAATAATTACATTGTTATAGAGTTAACACAGGGATGACCGTATAACCAAACAAAGAAATGAAAAAAAAGCAATGATGATTTTTTACATATAAGAATGATGATCGATCATTCGAAACTTTCATTAGGAGACATTGCACCAAACCTACCGCGTGATTCCAAAAGTATACCAGAGTCAAAACAATAATTTAAATTTTTCTTATGGTTTTTATGATCTTTTTATTTCATCCTGAGGATGAATCAAAATTATTTAATATAAAATAGTGGGAATGTGTTTTTATTCAGTTCTCTATTTTTTTTTATCCACATTAATCACTCCTCATCGTATTTTCTTTTGGTCAAACCCGTAAATTCGGAGTACCTTTTAAACTAACTAACTCAACAAATTTTGATTTCTTTATCTTTTTTTTTTAAGAAGTTGATTGAATGATTTATCATATGGGATGAGAATGATCCCACGTTATTCATGTCCATATAAAATCATTAAATCTTAACCTTTCGATTTTCGACCGAACCTTACGATGATTGTTCATGCCTTGGCCGTACGATTTGGTCTGGAGCAAGCAGCCTGCCTTGGTATTACAAAGCTCATAGTTGAATCTGACACTGAGATTGCAAGGGATATGCTAACTGCGGAAGAAGTCGACTTGTCTATTCATCGAAGTATTCTAGCGAATTGTTTGGATTTGATGAGATCTTTCCCGTTCGTGCTTTGCTCTATAAGATGGCATTTTATGTTTCCGAGTGTATCGTGTCAGGGCGGTGTTGTCTTGCTCTCCCTCGGGTTGCACAGGATTCCCTGTCGTGGACTGTCAAACAACAGGGGAATCCAATGACCCTAAAAAACAAAAGGCAAATTTTTTTTTCTTTTTTATTTAATTTTTTTTGTTTTTAAACTAGAATCAAAATTTTATTAAAATAAAACAAATCTTAAAAATGAAAAAAATACAACCTCTTATCTCATAACTTTTTTCTGTTTTATTTGATGGTATATCCTGCACCATTGGATAGGTAAACAGCACATTTGCTGTCCAGTTAGAACAATAGGACCTATGTATTTCCGATTTGGAGCAATGAACTAGCCCGTAAGCGGCCTTTATCCCAAAAACAAAGAAAAAGAAAAAAAGAAAGAAAGAAGAGGGAGACAAAGAGCATCGTGGGCTCAAAAAGTGCAAAGCTCCCAACAATGACTTCGAACGATTAAAATGGGCCCAGTCCACGTATCTCACCAGCTGGACCATGATACCTTGGGCCCATTCACCACGTCAATTTCTTGCCTTCAAAGCACAACAAAAAATGGAACATGCAAAAAATGCGTTTCACCGATCACCATTGAACGCAACATTTCAACCAACCCCATATAAACACTAAAATTATTTAAAAAGTACCCTTTATCATGTGGGTTTTTTGTTGTTGCGTTTTGGTCCCTTAGGGTGTCTCCACCGTTATAAGGTCTCGTCGTTATTGCAGCATCACAACAGAGGAGCCGAATTCGAACTAATGTTAATATATATCGATCTTGTAGAGCTATTCAGTTCCCTCGATTCATACGTGAAATCTACTGTGCTGATAGTTACTTCAAGTCTACTGTGTTAGCTTGTTAGGTTTCTTTTTTCAAACAATATTTTTAAAAGAAACTAATAAGGAAACACAAACATTGAAATACTAGTACATCGAAATATTTCTTCCGTCTCAAAAAGGTTGTATTGTTTGTCCACGTGCGTAAAAAAGACGATGACACTACAGATGATCCGCAGATGAGCAAAAGATGTTTATTGTAAATTTATTATGAAACATCGAATATAATATATATCACGAATTACGATCCTGAATAATTATATCATTTTATTGATAAAAAATAACACAATGAAATACATAATGAATAATACAGTTACTTCATGATGTTTTAATTATCATAGGAATAGTTATTTAAGGTGAATTATCATTCTCAACAGTGCTTTGCTTAATGAAATGCCTGCTTGTCTACTAGTACTTACGAGAATATAAATGGAGGAAGACAGAAAGAGTTTTTACCATTTCTGTCATCTTTCTTTTACTTCACTCTACTTGCTAGATTCAGTACAGATATGCATTTATGGTCTCATACTTTACTTCTTTTTTTTTTTTTTGGAGAATGATTTATGCTATCATACTTATAATAACGCGCAAGCATTAAATTGCGTACAATAAGTTTGGAGCATTATGGATCATGTACTACAATTTCATAGCTGTAGTTGACTGGCAATATTGCACGAGATTTCACCCGTACAATTAGTCCTAAAATATTTACTATTACGAAACAGTACTTCAAATTGAGCTTTGTGTGACAAACAAAACCGATTTGTGTCATGAGATATTTGTTAAATTATACTCATTTCGTTCTAATTTAATTATAACCATTTGATTTTATATGTGTGTTGATGTAAAATTTGATACGTACGTAACGACGATTAAACGTAATTTTTTATAAATTTATCGTGAAACATCAATTTTTGTGTAAGTTACATATTTCAACCCAATATATATTACAGGACGATCAGACATGATTTAATATGAAAACGAGACGTATATTCATGTATATATAATAATGTAAAATACGTATGTGTCATAATTAAATTGGAACGAAATGACTAACAGTATAAACGCAAGATGACTTGTGGCCTGTAAGGTACTATCTTCGTCCCATAGTTATTACAACGTTTATCTCTTTATACATTATTGAACACGCAATTTAAGAAATTTCGTTATTCATCTAAACGATACTATTTAAATTTTATATTGATCCACGATTGTATTGTGTAACGCTTACTAACATTAATGGTTCATGATATTTTCTTAAAAAATAACGTTTGATTATCCCGTAATATCGATCAAATATTTTATCATATGCGTGTTTGATCAAAACAGTGTAATCTTTTTTGGAGGGAATGAATACTAAAAAATTGTAATGTTATACCTTCCAAAACTGACTCACTTTGATCCTTCGAGGTTTCTCTGCACTGACAGTGTGCAGTTGAGAAGTATGATGGATCTAATGGTAAAAATAAAATAAAAATTGTAATGTTATATGATCCTAAAAGAATAGCGAAGGGAAACAAAAAGCACTACTCCTTAGACACACTTGTGGCTCGTATGATACAGTGCGTGTGTCCCGTGAGTCAATCGAGACCTTTTGGCTTGGGACATACAAGTGCCCATCTACCAATATGCACAACTTGTTCCGCAAACATATTTGTCTTGTGATTTTTTGAGAAACTCTACATTGAAGAAGGAGTTTTACTCGGCTAGCTCGAATCATACTGTATCGATGGATATTGTATACTCTACATTGAGGTCCCTAATGATGATGAGGCCCGGCAATTTACTAGACTACGGCCGAACACCCTGTTCGAACGACCAAATCTATGTTATAAATGTCTCTGATCGATATGAATGCCCAGTCGTGTTATAATGATCCATGACTCATGGGACTGCGCCTCACACAACAATCTTGGTTTTATATCGGTTAAAACTCTCATCCATAACATTGTGTTTACTAAAGGACAGAGGTACTAAATTATATAGGGAGGATGTTATTTTTTGGTATTAACTTTTCACCTTTATATATCTATATATATATATATCTTTGTAGAAAAAATGATAGAGAAAAATTAGAGTTCAGACAACGCGATTTATCAGTGAGTTTTTTCGAGTTTTTTTTTTCTGATTTTTTTCATATAAATTTGATATTATTATTATTTTTTTTTTATTATCGATTATATTTAT
This sequence comes from Drosera capensis, assembly GCA_001925005.1. NCBI lineage: Eukaryota > Viridiplantae > Streptophyta > Magnoliopsida > Caryophyllales > Droseraceae > Drosera > Drosera capensis. Next base: position 43,572 of record LIEC01011654.1, read on the forward strand.
GAACTGATCAATTATTTGATGGATTATAATTCTAAGATTGTTTTAGAATTTTAAATCGTACCAATTGGTATTAGAGTTTGTTTGTCCATATCAGTCAGAGAGATTGAACCCCGACCCAGTCGCCCTCTCTCCTCTTCCTCGCTGCACGTCGTCGCTGGTTGTCGTCTCGAGCCCCGCCATCCCGATTATCGCCACCGCCATCCCGAAGACCGGACTCGCCCCGACATCGCCAGTCACAGCCGCCAGGATCCACATCGTCGCCTCCATCTCAATCACCAGCCAGTCTGCTGCCGCTTCCGAGGACGTTGCCACCGACAGAGTCTGCCGGAGTCCGTCGCCACCTTGGCAGGGGTTGTTTTTGCAGACAGGGAATTTAGGAGACATTGGTGTTTGGGTGTTTATTTTTTTTTGGAGAAATTGGACAGGGAATTTGGGGATTTGGGGAGTTTGGTGTTTTTGTTTTTTGTTTGTTTTTTTTGGTGGTTTGTTGTTGGGAAAAAAAATCGAACTTAGTTTTTTAACGATCCGTGTGTTAGAATTTTTATTAATTTTCTGAAGTTGAGATAATGGTAAACATTATTAAGTTTAAGATTCAGTTGTTTTATGGAAAGAGCAATTTCAGTATTTGACAAAATACGATCAATGATGTTTTTGTGTAACAACAATTGTTAAAGACACTAAAAGAATAAAAATCGATTTATATGAAAGAGGAAGATCGGGAGGAATTGAAAGGTAAAGTTGCATCCATAATCAGATTTAGTCTTGCGTCGCATGTCAAGTATGAGGTTCTGACTGGGGTCTCATCGACGAATATATGATAGAAATTAGAATATGTATATATATCTACATCATTGTTAAATAAGTTATATTTGAAGATTGATATCTTCGATCTCAAGATGAAGGAGGGACAGGTTTGAACGATCATATAGAAGACTTTAATCGGCTTGTGATGCAATTGGCTACCTTGGATGTTAAAGTGGATGAGGAGGATCAGGAACGAGACACGAGGAGGCTTTGGCGCAACGGAAGCGTTTGTCTTGGGCTAAGGCAAGACGGAAGGAGAGTTTGACGCGCACGAGGGATGCTGCGCACGGGACACACTTGCCTAAGGGGAAGGCAACGTGTAAACGGGAGTTGTCTTTGGACGAAAACAAAGACAACAACGCTCACGGGAAGAACGCAAGGAGGACGTCCAAGAACGATGCTCGCGGAAAAGACGCGACGAGGACGTCGAGCAATTAGGTGAGGGAGAATGACACGGGCTGGACTTGAAGCATGGCGCGATACAAAGCCCAATCCAAAGAAGGCCCAAAAAGCTTAGCCTATGTTCGGAACATTCTCAACATTTCTATAATTTTGTAGATAGGTTAGGGTTTGCTAGAGAAATCTAGAGACTTCTTAGAAACCCTAAGTCTGGAGGATTCTAGACACGGGGGTCTAGAACTTTCCATGGTTGTGTATATAAGGAGGGCTTGACTCATTTGCCAAACCATCATTCGGGAACTCAACATCCTCACGAGCATTGTAAACACGAGAGCAATACAAACAACCAAGTTCTTCAAACTCAAGTGTGTCATTCTCATCTTTGTTAGCGTTCCCACGAGTCTTGAGCGATAGTCTCAAGTGTGAAATACTGAACTTAGACACGAGACGAGGATATCTAGGTGCCGCACGGTCTTTGAAACAATAAACCCGTGACAGTAAAATCTCTTCCGAGTTCGTATATTATCTTGGGGACAAAACTACTCGTTGGCAAGGACAGATCGAGTTGTTGAGGAGATGACTCGTGTAGTTCTTGATGTCAATAAGTTGAGCCCTTCTTAATCCAGTTAAGGAGAATGGTATTTGTTGAAATCAGAGAACAGAGATAGATGTCAGCATAGAAGTCAGGGTAACAGAGGAAAATCGAGATCCAAATCTCGACATATTTGTATGACGGGTTTAATTTATTCGTAATTAATATATTTTTGTTATAATTTTGATAAAAATTATTTTTTATAATTACTTCAAATAAATTATGATATTTAATAATATATTATTTTTGTTAATAATTTTGATAATAAATTATCAAATTTTTTTGGATCTTTATAATATATTTTGTTTTTTATTGACTTCATTTGATGTTTTGTCTTTTTTCTTATTCCCTCTCCATAGGAATCATTATTCATATTATCTTTATCAATTGACTTTAACCTTTATGTTGAGTAACGACGACTACGTTAAGTATTATCTATATTGAGAGAAAGGAGTATCAATCTAACACTCGCTGTACCTTGTCATGTTTATATGCACTAGGATTAGATGGAGGAGGGAAAGCAATCGGATGAGCCTTCATTGCACCATAAATTCCCATAAAACATGGGTCCCTTCATAGCACCATTCTCCCCCGCACACTCCCTCCTTTTCTTTTCTTTAAAATCCATTGTATAAATTCGACCCTAAAAATAAAACAAAAATCCATTGTATAAAAGCAAACATCAAAAAGACTCTCTTCAATTTGCCAGCCGATAATTTATTCATCCATCCGTCAATACTTTTTTCGTTTTAAAATTATCATAATTTTTTTATTTGAGATACTTATCGATATAACACATATAATAATGATTAAATATATATATTTTTAAATTTATTATAAATATTAATTTTTTTATTTTAATTTAAAATATATTATAAAATAATCAAACACAATTTAATATAAAAATAAAATTATATATATATATAATAATTCCTTTCTTTCAAATTAAGTACAAATACAACTGATCGCATCACCCTATGGACAAAAAGCAAAGAACCTCACCACCTCTCCCCACTCTACAACAAAAGGGTACCAAAAATCAACCCTTCTTCTCCACTCACTCACCACTGTGCCCATTGCCTATTTTTTCCTTGTTCGGTGCCTCAAAGATTAGCATAGAATGGAGTGAAGTGGTGAGACAAGGAATAAAGTGGGAAAAAAGATTGTAACTTTGAGTACCCAAAGGGAAAAAGAAGTGAACTTTGGTGGTGGGTTTTTTTTCCTCATGGGCTGGTTTTCAATGGGTGGAATGTTGAACAACAATGCAATGGGATTGGGAAGAACCAATGTGGTGTTGTGGGTTTGTGTTTTGTTGTCACTGTTGTGTGTGTTTTTGCTTCCAAATGTTGTGGTTGCTTCTGTGGGGTATGACAAGAAGGCAATCACCATCAATGGGCAGAGAAGGATTCTCATCTCTGGCTCCATTCACTATCCTCGCAGCACCCCTGAGGTAAAAAAGAGGAAAATTTACTGCCATTGTTGTCATTTGGGCATGTCTATTTTTGTGTAAATTTGTGATTTTTGTGGTTATTGTGGTGAAAATGGAAGTCGGTTTTGGTGGATTTGTTGCAGATGTGGCCAGATCTTATTGAGAAGGCAAGAGAAGGAGGGTTAGATGTGATTCAGACTTATGTTTTCTGGAATGGGCATGAACCAACTCCTGGAAATGTAACTCAGAATCCAAGCCCTAATTTTTTACCCAAATGTGGGTGTGTTTCTTGTGTGCTGATGAGTGATTTTTGAGGGTTTTGGGTATTTTGTTTTGTATAGTACTATTTTGAGGGAAGGTATGATCTTGTGAAGTTCATCAAGCTGGTTCAGCAAGCTGGTCTATATGTTCATCTCAGGATTGGACCATATGTTTGTGCTGAATGGAACTTTGGGTATGTTTAGTCTTGCTATCTCTTCTCTATGAAATCCGAATTGGACCCTTCTGCTCATTCTGAATTCATAGCGCGATTGGGCGAGATTGTTGTTGGGCTAAAATGTGAATTTGTGTATGTGGGTTATCAGGGGCTTTCCTGTTTGGCTGAAGTACATTCCTGGTATCAATTTCAGAACAGATAATGAGCCATTCAAGGTATATTGTTGTTCCTCTATGCTCGTTCTAGTGTTTTTCATCATACAAGTTTATTCGGTTCAATTGGAGGGGTTTCATATAGTAACTCTAATTCTTTTGATGTGTTGTAACTCGATACCCTTGAAGGCGGAGATGCAAGGATTTACCAAGAAGATTGTAGATATGATGAAAGCAGAGAACTTATTTGCATCACAAGGTGGTCCAATCATCCTATCACAGGTATGGGATGTATTTCTAATAATGGACCTGAAAAGATTAATTTTGGATTCTATTCTCTGAATTTGTGATCCTCTGCATTGTCTCAGTGAAATTATTTTCCATATTCATAGTGTTCGTATAATGGTCTTTGACAGATTGAGAATGAATATGGACCTGTGGAGTATGAAACTGGAGCTCCTGGTAAAGCATACACAAAGTGGGCGTCCGAAATGGCGGTGGGTCTCCAAACCGGTGTCCCGTGGGTCATGTGCAAGCAGGATGATGCCCCCGATCCTATAGTAAGTATTGCTCATTGCTGGTTTGTTGATTTCGATTTGTTTGCATGCTTACGGTAGAACATTTGCACGACTGCCCAATATGATCAATCCTTTCATTTCAAGGCGCTGTCTACGCACCATAACTCGCTGAGTACATTTAGTCTCTAACCCAGTAGTTTACCTATAGTTATCAGGAATATTTCGTGATACTTAGAGTTTAGCTTATAAATGACAAGTGTGATGCGATTTGCGGGCTTTTTCTCTAGCAACATACCTAGATGCAATAGAATTAGAGAATCAGGTGACTGAGGTCTCGATATCACCTACAATATGGTCATCCTCATGCAGGTATTCTTTGGGATGTAACAGGATATGGGATCCTGTTATATGTTTGTCCAATATACGATCATGTATGTAATGAATTCTGTGTTGCCGTCCTAGCACATGCCTTTGCTTCATTTTCCTTTATCGTACCTGTTCTGTTCTGTCTGTCCCCATATGCTGTTGAAATGACCACCATGGTATAAAATAACATGCTGATGGCCATACTTAGAAAATATTCCTTAAGTGCTGGTTGGGTGGTTGTAACACATCATTTTCTTATTACAAAAGTCTTGACAACTACCAGGAGTATTAATTTACTATATGGATTTGACCCCTTGTCAATGGTATCTCATCTTTGGCCAACCCACATGCATTCTTTCATCATATTACTACCATATGATGTTTGTGCTTTTCTGTGCTTCATTATGGTACATTTGTGCATTTATCTAATGGCGCCTGTATGTTTTCACAGATCAATACCTGCAATGGATTCTATTGTGACTATTTCTCTCCTAACAAGAATTATAAGCCGAAAATGTGGACAGAAGTTTGGACTGGCTGGTAACTATTTGACCAAAGATACTTGAGCTGAAATGGGTGAAATGTTACTGGTTGTGTTAATATTCAATTGTGTATAATTCAAGGTTTACTGAATATGGAGGTCCGGTTCCTTATCGTCCTGTAGAAGACTTGGCATTTTCAGTTGGAAGGTTTATTCAGAAGGGCGGATCTTTCGTCAATTATTATATGGTAAGTTGGAACTTGCATTTGAGACGTGTATCCGCCTTTGTGTCATACTGTCATGACCCCCTTTGAAACAAAGCTCTTTGTTTTCAGTACCATGGCGGAACAAATTTCGGGAGGACTGCTGGTGGTTTCATCGCCACCAGCTATGACTATGATTCTCCTATTGATGAATATGGTAGGCTTTAGTTGTTTGCAATATTCTGCTCAAGTTAGAAAAGCTTTGCTCAATCACGTAATGGTTATGCCTGGCCACTTCACTCATGTGCTTTCTGTTTTTTTCGGTTGGCTTGTCAGGATTATTAAGACAACCAAAATGGGGGCATCTGCAAGATTTACATCGCACGATAAAGCTCTGTGAGCCAGCACTGGTGTCCGGCGATCCCTCCGTGTACTCGCTTGGACATAGTCAAGAGGTGAGTCTTTCGCTTTATTACAAGAAATTTTTCCTCTTTGCCGTACTAGTCTGTATTATATAATAATCGTCATGGTTTTTGAAATTTCTGTTCAGGCTCATGTTTTTAAATCAGATTCTGGGTCTTGTGCTGCATTCCTAGCAAATTACGACCAGCATTCCTACGTAACAGTGTCATTTTGGAATCAACATTACAACCTGCCACCTTGGTCAATTAGCATTCTTCCAGACTGCAAAAATACGGCCTATAACACTGCAAGGGTGAGAAAGTTGCTCTGTGTTGCAACATAAGATGCTGATGGATTAAGGAGAAGAGAGGATCATTCTAAAATGAACTGCTCTCTGCAGGTCAGTGCTCATAGTACAAAGATGAAGATGACTCCAGTTTATCAAGGTTTCACTTGGGAGTCATACAATGAAGAGACAACAGCAACAGATGAAAGTGCATTTGCTATGTCGGGATTAATGGAACAGATAAACACCACCAGAGACATATCTGACTATCTGTGGTACATGACTAAGTGAGTACGCTGTGCATAAATCTCCGAATTTCATGTTCTTCATAACCATTGCTTGCTCACCGCAACTTGTCTGACTACCTTTGCATCCTTGAAACAGTGTTGATATCGATGAGGGTGAGGGGTTTCTCAAAAGCGGGCAAAATCCAGTTCTAACAGTGATGTCAGCCGGTCATGCATTAAACGTTTACATCAATGGGCAACTATCTGGTGCACGAATTTAGTAGTCCTTGGCTAAAGGACTTGAGTTATCTGCATTTTTCATGTGTGAGGCTTATTAAATCTGCTAATAGTAGAAATATTAAGGTTGTTTTTTCTTCTAATCTTGGCAGGAACTGCCTATGGAAGTCTTGAAAACCCAAAGCTAACATTTAGTCAAGGAGTGAACCTCAGATCCGGGACTAACAAGATATCATTGCTAAGCATAACCGTTGGTCTTCCGGTTAGTGCTTTTCTGCAAACTCATCCCTTCTTTCAAGACATTTGGATCATTACAGCTTGATAAATAGATCTAGTCTGAAGTTACACAATAATTTGTATATCAAGCCGACAACTCATGTATAGTTTTGCTGTGTATGGAATCCAGAATGTCGGTCAGCATTACGAGACATGGAACACCGGTGTCCTTGGTCCAGTCTTACTCAATGGCCTGAACGAAGGAAGCAGAGACTTGACATGGCAGAAGTGGTCATACAAGGTTCACACTATGGTGATGTTACGTATAGAATGTAAGCTGCTTTTAAATATTGATGGAATTTTTACTGTTTGTTTATCCTCTATCAGATCGGCATGAAGGGAGAATCATTGAGTCTTCACACTCTTAGTGGAGCCTCCTTTGTTGAGTGGCTAGAAGGGCCTTCTGCTGCTCAGGAAGCGCCACTTACTTGGTACAAAGTAAGTGCAAATTTTTGTCAAAGTTAATTCTCACAGTGGAGTGTTAAAAACGAAGTCTCTCGATGTGAAATGTACGTTGATGAGCTTCCTGGCTCATGGTTTATGATGCTAATTTGACATCATGTTTTCATGTTTTCATTTTTTCAGACGACATTCAATGCTCCGGATGGTGATGCACCTCTAGCTCTAGATATGAGTGGCATGGGAAAAGGTCAAGTTTGGTTAAATGGTGAGAGCTTTGGACGTCACTGGCCTGCATACAAAGCTTCAGGAACTTGTGGTGCTTGTAGCTATGTGGGTTATTTTGACGAGAAGAAATGCTTGACTAACTGTGGAGAGCCTTCTCAAAGATGGTAATTACGACACTCCCAAAGATGCCTCCTGAAATAATGAACTGTGCGCCTCTTAGAGTGGTGTTATATGATGATATCTGTTTCAGGTATCATGTTCCTCGGTCGTGGTTGAAACCTACCGGAAACTTATTGGTCGTGTTTGAAGAATGGGGTGGCGATCCAAGCAACATTGCCTTGGTGAAAAGAGAGGTCGATACTGTTTGTGCTGACATTTACGAGTGGCAACCAACTCTAAGCAACTGGAAGTTGCAAGTTTATGGGAAGGTTACCCGGTCCTTGAGGCCCAAGGTTCATCTATGGTGTGGCACCGGCCAAAAGATTTCGTCCATAAAGTTTGCAAGCTTCGGAACACCTGAAGGAACATGTGGAAACTACAGTGAAGGAAGTTGTCATGCCCACGGATCGTATGACATCTTTCAGAAGGTATATGCTTCATCTATCTCGAAAATCATGCTGATTTCAAAACTCAGTTTTGTGGTTCAGTATGTACCTGGATTGATATAAGAGCAGATGTCACTGGATATCGTGATTCAGAACCCATCCCCGTATTTACTTACATTGTTTGTTTCGTGCGGCAGGAATGCGTCGGGCAGCCTGGGTGTGCAATAAGGGTACATCCTGATATATTTGGAGGCGATCCATGCCCCAATACCTTGAAAAAGGTTTCCGTTGAGGCCGTCTGCAGCTGAGGACTTCAGCATCGCTCTTTCTCTAACATTCACGCCACTCTAGTCCCATTGTCACATATTTTTGTTCGCGGACTAGAAGGTTTGCTTCACAGGTGAAGTTGTGCAATTGTGCGACACATGCTTTGAAGCGATTCCAGAGAGTCCAGCGAAGTGCAGATTCTGATGTTGTTTAATCAGTTTTTGGTGCAAATTCAAAGCTTTGAGGTCGGATGGAAAGCCCGAGAAAAGGAGCCAGCAAACACGAAATATGGTAGAGAAGTACTAGGTGCAAATATGTAAGATTATGTATGCTGTTTGCTTGCAATACTTTTGAATTCCACATTGTGAACTTTATACAAATAATTTTCATTGCTTTAGTCCTTCAAGGCTTCACAGATCAATGTGAATTATTACGGCCGAGAAACTAATTCTGATTTCATCATGTGTCAGAAGTATGAAAAATGTACCGCTCCTTCACATATCACGTGCTAGTATTATAAATTGTTGTTAGCCAGAATGTTCAATCCGTTCTCTTCTTATCGGGCATGCTCAATAACAATTTTGAAGTACGTGATTGATTTTAAATCAGCATATTAGTTATAACATATTACTTGTTGAAACATGCGTGATTTGTTTTATCAGATGATTTGTTTTGAAGTTCTTAAAAAAATACAGAACTATTCTTTTATATTGGTAAAACAAATCAAACTAATAAAATCAGCTAATAGACTGACCGTTTTGATAAAGTGTATTTGCAAGAAGTTTTACCTTAGTACGGAAGATCTAAGTTATCATTGTGATCTCAATAATTTAGATACTGCAAAGCCTACTACAACGAGGCTTTGATGTCACTTAGCAGGCGTAAGATCTATAAGGTGGTCCGAAGCACATAAAAGCCAAAAATTAGTTTTCACGTAGGCAGGTATTAGTCTTTGATTATTCAGTCATTACTCGGTTGACTAACAAGGTATAGTTATGGTGTGATTCATGATTAATGTCGCTCTATGGTCCCTGTGAACAAGATAACAATAACCAATAGATAATAAATACAGCAAGGAAGTTGACTTGCTTTCATTCGTGGTCCTCCGACAAAATACTCCCTCCGTCTTGAGCTGCAAATTAGCTCGGTAAATCCGGGCTTGTCTCATATTCATCTTGTCAAAAAATTCGTTTAAAATCGTTCAATTATTAAATAAATTAAACATAAATAAAATATTAAGCTCGTTTAAATAGACGAATAAACATGAACAAAGTCTTACTCAGTTTGACTCGTGATCAAGCTCCACTCGATTATCACCCCCTACCTCCGTCCCAAAATATTTATAATCGTTTGATTGGACACGAAAATTTATGTGTTTATTGAATATTTGTGGAATTTGATGAAAAAACAATATTTTTGTATGGGTAATGAAGTTATTGTGAGAAGAAGTAATGAATATACGATAACAAAGTGTGATTGATGTTGATTATTATTATTATTATTGAAAATTAGTTAAAAGAAGAAAAATTGTAAGTAAAAATGTTACACAATACGGAGGGACTTTTGCTATAAACCATGCTAAACAACGTTGTGGGCGACTTTTGGATGATGATGATAAATAGCAACCGAGCTTATCTGTTTGGACCAATCAGGCTAGAGCTGTCTGGGCTGGACCATGTCAGGCCCAATGGAGTCAGCAAAATTGGAATTGTGGGCTGGGCTCTGTCTCCCATCCAAGACATTTTGGACAATTGCACCAGTTAAAATTTGGATCTCTCCCTGCCTCGGTCTCATCGATCTCACACTTCACTGGAAGCATCATTCATTCATTCATTCCAGTGTTGGCAGTTCAGTTCAATTTCTCGCAGTCACTCAGATCCCTGATCAGCAACAGCCAACACCACCCCCAAAGAAGAATTTTACAAGGCGAAACTGAGTGCATTCGAAGGAGGAGAAGGGGATAGTCGGTTGCTGAGATGACGGAGAAGGGCGGCGGAGGAGGAGGAGGAGGAGGAGAAAAGGAGGATTCGTCGGGGATGACGGTGGACGAGAGGTACTCGCAATGGAAATCGCTGATTCCGATCCTCTACGATTGGCTCGCCAACCACAACCTCGTCTGGCCTTCCCTCTCCTGCCGGTCCCATCTCTCCCCACTCTCCCCTCATTGCATTTCATTTTCTCACTTGTTTGTGTTTGTTTGCCCTAGCGTATGTATTCGCTGTTTTATTAGTTTCGATTCTATTGTTCACATGTTTACATTTTTTTTGTGCATATGCCCTAGCCGGGAGGGATAACTGTTCGCAAATGCTGAATATAGTTGATATTTGGCTAGGTTTGGGTATTGCATGTGTATTGAGAATTTCAGTATATGATGATGTGCTGTTGTCTATGTTCGCTGGTTCGTTTTTAGTTCTATGAATTCTTGGTGGTTTCTTGATGAATCTATTGTGGTAGTATTTCATTTCCAAAGGTTATGTGCTTCAAGGGTTTAGGGATCTATCCGGAATCGGCCCGTGAGATTAGCGTTCTCAAATCCCCCTTTTAAGAAATCTCATATTCTAAATTCAACTTTGCGTCTTGGCAAGATTGATTCTGTAAAAGTAAAGTTAACTTTAATGAGTTAACCTGATTAGGCTGAAATTAGGCTTAACAGTAACACCATTATTGTTTTGTTGCTTGAAAGAATATCCACCAAAGCCTTTTTTTTTCCTCCTTTTTTGATGGAAATGTTATACTTGGTCGTAGCTTCAACTTCATGAGTTATGATCAAACATGTAGAGCTTCCTCTTGTCACTTGTACAGTGTACTGACCTTATAGGTGAGTGATGAGCCTTGAATAGTTTTCTCAAGTCATCAAGGCATATCGATACTGATGTTAAGCTAAACTCCAGCACTTCAGTAATTCATGCCCTGTGCATTTTTATTGTTTGTCTCGCCCATAATAGCAAATGATCCCCAGATGTTGTGTCATCCTTTGATGTTATGTGCACTCTCAGACATGGATGATTGACATTTCGGCAAGTAGAAACATATTTGTTAACGTGTATTTATGAGATACGTAAAAATGTTTCTGAGTCAAAATAGGCTAACTACATATGCAAGAAACCCAGCTTTTATATTCATTGTCCCTGCTATTAATTCTTCTTGTATGTTTGTAGTTAGTCAATCTTTCCTCGCATTTCTGTTAATTGTCTTTTATATTGCAGATGGGGACCACTTCTAGAGCAAGCAACTTACAAGAGTCGTCAACGCCTTTATCTTTCGGAGCAGGTAACTCTGTCTGTTTGTTATGTTTGCCATTGCTGCATTATTGATATTGGAGGCACTGTGTCAGTGCTTATTATCTGTTCTTTGTTTCCAGACTGATGGCAGTGTTCCTAATACTCTTGTCATAGCGAATGTTGAAGTCGTAAAATCAAGGGTCGCTGCTGCCGAGCATATGTCACAGGTTATATTGGCATGCCATAGTATCTTTTATACTGTGATTGATTTTGACTCATTTGTACTTTTTGGTATTGGACTTCCAGTTCAATGAAGAGGCAAGGTCTCCCTTTGTCAGGAAGCATAAAACTATTATACATCCTGGAGAGGTATGCATCGTATTGGGAATCAGTATTTTCGGTGAAAACTTGTTCTTTTCATGAAGTGATTCCGGGGGACGTGCATCATTAACGAGGCTTATTTTCTTATTTTGGTTTTTATGCATCTCATTGTTCATTCTTTATTTCCTTGAATATGCATTATAATAATGAGCTCTGCAATCCACCTTTGAATTTATGATTGGTTAATCTTGTTTGCTTAGGTGAACAGAATCAGAGAACTTCCGCAGAACAGTAACATTGTGGCCACACATACTGATAGTCCTGATGTAAGTACTACTTTGTTTCCCAATGAAATCCTTGGATTCTCGATATAGGGTGGCAAGTTGTGACTATGGTTCTTGACGCGTCTGTGTACTCTTAAATGAACTATGTTGGTAGAATTTCATTCAAACATATTGCGCTTTTCCCTAACAGGTATTGATTTGGGATGTGGAAAGTCAACCTAATCGCCATGCTGTCTTGGGGACTTCAGAATCTCGTCCAGATCTGGTAAGTCTTTATGTAGAGAATTTCCAAAGATAATCTACATCCTCAGTCCCTGATAGAGAATGCTGTGGCCACCTTTTTTTTTTTTTTTTGGTATTGATTTGCTTTACAACCGTGCTTAAAGAGGTGTTATTAACATCAACCATCTGCATTGCAGATTCTGACGGGCCATAGAGATAATGCTGAATTTGCTCTCGCAATGTGTTCCACTGAGCCGCTAGTACTTTCTGGAGGTGGGTGTATTTCCTATTTATACTGCAAATTCAGGCAATGTTTTTGTTTTTGGCTCTATTTTATAGGAGGAACCATCATCATTATATTCACTTTTATGGCTCTTATTTGTTGGACAAAAATCAATCTTCATCCTGTATCTTCAAGCTTCTCCTACCAGCTTTGCCTAGCAACATGTTAGTAGATAGTTATAGCTTTTAGCTTTTTGAAGTATTTTTTCATAAACAGGCGTACAACAGTTTTTTAGTATCGGCCTATCAGAATAAAAAGTCATAGAATCTGCCTACCGGCTGCCCACCGGTGTAAGATTGAGAAGATGGCAAACCATCCCGTGTCCTTGCTTTATTTATTTGTCTTGGATTTATAAAGAGTATAGCCAAAGTGCAAATTGTAAAATGCAAATTGAAAAAAGGAAGGCAAATCCAAGTTTCCAAGCAAGAAAATTGAGGTACTAAATTCTAGATATGCTTATTGCATCTTATATCTCTTCAGTTCCCCATCTTTCTCTCTTTTCTTGGTTCTGGTCACCAGTCTTCATGAACAAATGAGGGAACAAGCATGCTGCAAGGAAATAGGTTGTGTAGGGATAAGTAGGCCTTGTCTCTACTGAATCATCAAAATCAAATACTGTGGTAACCAAATCATCGTTTCAATGTTGTGAGGTTAAGGTACTGTCACCTTTCTTTTCCTATCTTTACCTATTGGAAGGGTTTTCTCTCCAGGGAAGGACAAAACGGTAGTTCTGTGGAGCATCCATGATCATATGTCTACATTGGCAACGGAAAAGGCTCCAGCTTCTTCTGGGACCAATATCAAATCTTCCTCAAAATCAATTGAGGGGAATGATGGACCTCATGAAAGTCCGTCAGTTGGACCTCGAGGCATCTTCTCAGGGCATGAAGAAACGGTTGAAGATGTGCAGTTTTGCCCCTCAAGGTAATTTGTTTTGCTCACTTGTTGTGTATGTACTTGCCGCCTGCCATATAAGCTTTTTACTGTTTCAATCTCATGTAATGCCAACTTGTGGGCCTCCCTGCTGAAGATCTGAAAGCTGTTGCTTAGATACATATCTGAATATGATGGACATAAACTTCCAACCACAGCGATGTGGTTTATGATGATGCTACAGACTCCCGTATTCCACACAAGCGCATAGTAATCAACATTTTCTTTATCTGTGGTAGTACGCAGGAATTTTGCAGTGTAGGTGATGATTCTTGTCTCATGCTGTGGGATGCGAGATCTGGCACCAATCCCGCTGTTAAGGTGACATCTTTTTTACTTTTTGGTCTTTCAAGGGTTTGATTAAACCTGTCTTTAGTATGCACTTGAGGCAATGCTGATCTTTTATATGAATTACAACTACTGCTGAGTTGATTCATGGCAATTAGGGTTTTCACATTCCTTTTGTCATGCATAAAACCAAATATCAGATTGGACATTAACTTCAGAAGTCTAAAAATCCTACAAATCTTGTTTTCCTGTTTCATATGCTCTCCATATTTTTGGTCTGGTAAATATCTTCTTGCTATATGGCAGAAATGGAACCATGGATTGCGATTGTGAACATGATGTACCTCGCTCTCTATGTGGCTTGTTACAGTTTAATCAGTCGATTTTTCTCCTGTCCTGTACTATGATGAAATGAAGTTCCCCTGCTGTACCCATAAAATGAAGTTCCTCTGTTTTCTTACTGTTCATATGAGTAATTATGGTTTGCAGAATTGGCTGAATCAACCGATTAATAAATTATGTTGGTGATGATTTTGCCGATTCACCAGATTATTTGTCATTTCAGAAAATTCTACTTCAGACCTTTCTGCTCAATTAATTTGGATAATCATGGGCCAATTTTAATCATTAGAATCAGCCATTGAGAAAATAGGATAACGGCAACAATTTAGACAGTACTATCTCTCTATTATAAAGTCACGTCTGTCTCCATGGATTTGGCTGGATATTTTTCCTCATGGAGATGAAGTCTAAGTTTGCACGGTATTTACTGGTGTATGATTATATGTGTACCGCTATCAGCGACTTGTGTGCATTCATACAGGTTGAAAGAGCTCATGATGCTGATATTCACAGTGTTGATTGGAATCCACATGACGAAAATCTCATCCTAACCGGGTATGTTGTTTTTTGCCAACTTTTTGTTGGGGTTCGTTCCTATTTGATCCTATGGGTTAGTAATGATGTTAAGTCTCCTGTGGAGGCTTGTGAGAAGCTCTATGCTTGGAAAAAAATTCTTTGACTACCTCACCAATGGAAGTATCAACTAATACTTTCTGACGGCATCTTTTAAAATTTAAACGCATAGAAAGATTAGTGTGACAATTTTCACAGTAATTCCTTTTGATAGCAAGTAGAAGTTCAAAGTTGACTGGTGAAGTTAGGAGGTCAAAAAGATTTTGTGTATTTTGCATTTCTTTCGTTGCGTTTAATTTCTTTTGATAAATTCTACCTGGTCCAATGTCCTTTAGAGATATCAATTATTTGCACGTATAGCATGAGATGCAATCAAATCTAACGTCTAGATAATTAGTCAGCATCTATTTTCTAAGGTTCTCGTCTTAGTTCTGCTCTCTCGTGGTATCAGAAGTCGAGCTTCTTTCCTAATTTTGTTTCAATAATGAGCAGCATACATTTTATTATGTCATGGGTAACCATGCTGTAAACACAGGTCAGCTGATAATTCAATCCACATGTTTGATCGACGAAAGCTTGCCTCCAAAGCGGTTGGATCACCAGTCTACAAGTTTGCAGGTCATGAGGCTGCAGTTCTTTGTGTACAGGTATCACTGCCAGAAACTTCCCGAGTAGAGTAATACATAAATTAACAAATCTGTTGTTTACTTGTTTCATCGAACTCATCCAGCTTATAGAGAACTCGTTGATTGGGTAATGATCTGAATTCTGGTTGCAGTGGTCCCCGCATGACAGATCTGTTTTTGGCAGCGCTGCAGAGGATGGCATCTTAAACATCTGGGATTATGGGAGGGTGAGCAAATATTTGGTTTCTATAGTCCCTTTTGTGTTTTCTGTCTCTTTAGGAAGTATATCCAACCATCATCTCGTGCAGCTATTATAGAATAAATAGGAGTGCTGATGGAAAGATAACTAACAGTGACGCCATGGTATAGGGAGTTCTGACCCAGTGGCGATGTTCTGGCGACCAACAAAAACGAGCTTGACACCAGCTTGAGAAAAAAGTGCTAGAATATTACTCTCTTCGTCCCAGAATAAATACAAACATTTGTCTTTTTTGATGTCCCATAATAATTATAACATATCATATTGAAATTTGTTTATCTAAAAAAAATATAAAATCAATCAAGCTCAGTTATAGTACATCCACTATATTCTCTCACAACTATTATAATAAACCCTATTATCATAAAAAAAAATATTTTTTTTATCAAATTCCATAAAAATTCAACACACATAAAATCTCATGTCGGTCAATTTGTGGCATTTATTCTGGAACGGAAGGAGTAAAATTTTATACAGTGGAATTGTGGTTAGCAACTTTCGGGGATAGATTACGCGATCTCTATATGTTAATATTTTACCTTTGTTATTTGAGCCACTCCATTTAACTAAATCTGCTCATGAAAATATGTCTGATTTGTTATCTATTTTCCTGCTATCTTTTCAACATTTATAACTCAAAGCTCTGTTGTCATGTGTTGTTCTTCTTGTCTTTGTTTTAGCATCAAAATTCCTCCCTAATGAAATACTTTTGGCATGATGCACACCCGTTCTCTCCTTTCATAGTCCTTGTGTATTAATAACAGGTAGAGAAAGCCCAAGGAGCTGGTGGTGACACAATGGGCAACTATCCGCCGGGCTTGTTTTTTAGGCATGCTGGACATAGGTATGAGCACTATGCGTCTGTACCTTAATCATACTCGGCTTCAGTTTCTAATAAACAAATATCTACCGATCTTTGAAGTTCTAGAGACTGTGATGACATTGCCAAGGGTAATTATGATCACTCCAGTAAATTGTGCTGCTATACTAGGGGTCAAGGGTATGGGCATTAATTCATGTTATCTTACCTTATCAGTAGATCTGTGTCTTCCGAATGAATATCACCTTGAATCATTATCCTCCTTTTTTGCACAGTGGAAACGGTTTATTGTAAAGAGTTTGTAACATATTAATATCCACTTGTATAACCTCGGCACAAGTTTCCTTTGGTCCTCCTTTGCTAATCCACTCATTTTTGCTCAATACAGATCACTTTCACATATTCTCACATCCGTATTAATAGATTATGGTGTGCCAATATTCAAATTCTTGAATGTTGCCTTCTATTTTATTTTTAGCTGGTTTTCCATTTTGCAGGGATAAAGTTGTTGACTTTCATTGGAACTCCATTGATCCATGGACAATCGTCAGTGTGTCGGATGATTGTGCGAGCACCGCCGGGGGTGGAACTTTGCAGGTAATGAAATTGTTGTAATTTTGGCACACAATTGTTCCAACTTCCTGGCCTTCTTGCCGTTCGTTGTTAGATAATATTAGTGTGAGGCAACCTTTATCCAAATGTTTAGGAAACAGTTTCTTGGTTTCTTGGTTGTTCGTCACAGGGATAAGACTGCGTATATCATGTCCTCCCCAAATCCTGTATAAAACGGGATACCTGGGTGGTGGTGGTTGTTGAATCTTTATCCAAATGTCTTCAGTTTCATGGATACAATAAGTTTGTTGCATCCATTTGGAAAAATTCGAAGACTCACTTTGATGTTGACTATCGAATCCTAATACATGACGCATATCTTTATTCAAAAAAAAAAAGAAACTTGACCAGTCTGGGACGGTGACAAATCCTCAACCTTGAGAAGTCATATAGATATAATCCTCCTCAATTCCCTCTGAAAAAAAAGCGAAATAACAGGCGAGGGAAATGCCACTGCTTTCGAAAATGAGTAGTTTTGTGCTCTCATACAAACAATGTAATTTATCCATGAATGAAATCCGAGTTCTGGAGTCCAGTGATGGGGATCTCTTGATTTTACGACTGGAGTCTAACTTTGGACTGAACCTATGTTAACAATGTGCTGGTTTTTTTCTGCAGATGTGGCGGGTAATCGACCTGCTATACAGACCTGAGGAAGAGGTGCTTGCAGAGCTGGACAAGTTCAAATCTCACATATTGACATGCTCAGCTTAATTCTCCTAAAAATCTAGTCGTAGTCTTGCCTTTCACTGCCATCGCAGCTTCTGTCTCAAAACCAGTTGAAAACTTCGGATTGTGGTGCGGGAAAAGTTCTTACGAACCACTCCATGATTGCAGAGATTCACAGTAACTTACGATCTTTCCGTGGCCAAGTTTGGTAGTTCGCTACCGCAACTGCAACTGTTGTAGTTTTTTTCATGACTATTCCAGGTTTTTGCTTTGCTCTTCATTGGTTTATTTTGATTACTGTTCTATGTTTTTCTTTGTAAGAACTTAAGGGGTATTATGTCCTGTTCTTGAAGTTACTATGCTGTGTCTTTGGTGCTAACCTTGTAGGAATTCTGTGTAATTGAAGTACGCTCGTATGCAGGCGTATATATATATTTTATCATCTTACAAAATTGGAGATAGGAGCGTTTAAGTCATAGGCTTCTCGAAAGAAAACGGGTTGTCTCTTATTTTTCACAAGAATTAAGCCGTACCATCACATGCCAAAAAAGTGACTCAACATCATATCTTATTATAATATCTTTTTCAGAATCCATTTAATCTTAGAAATCATTGGGATTTTCCTTTGTTTTTATCATTGTTAATGTTGGCGTCCTGATTATTCTGATTTGCATAAATCTTTGCAGATAGTGTAGTGATAAAAAAAATAAATAGATGTTCTTATGACTTCATTGATGATATCTGATCTACTCCCATTGTTTCACAATTCAATGAACAGTCACATCCCAGCTCCATGGTCAAAGTTTATATGTAGTGATGAATATGAACCACATAATAAGTGGTATGCACTTAAGAACTATAGGTTAAAAACAATATATAGGTATGAAACTCGTGATTTCATTGTTACTTTGGTTTGATTTTGAACAATTTTTGTGTGATCTGATGTTGGTTCGTGCGCATATCTCTCTTGGGCGAAACATTTTTTGAGATTTTATGAAGCAATGCATGCGAAAATGTCACTAATCTTTGACGAGCGTTGGCTGGGTCATGACTCAACAACATCAATTTAATGCGAATACTTAGACTCTCAAATTGAATGAAATTTCAAACGAAATTTGTGCTATAGATCCTAAGAAGAATTTGATGGATGGGGAGGCTTTTTCTCATTATGAATACAAGAGAGAAGAATTTGATGGACACGTGAAATACTATTTTTGTTTTTCTCTGCTGCAAAAAGAGATCAACTTGACTCGAGTCAAGAGCATTATAAATATGGAAATATGAAATGGTTTGAGACACTCGTGAGTTGATGAACGGTATTGTCAGTTAAATCGTGAAAGCCATGTTTCTCATTTAGCTGTGTTCATCTTGAGTCAACCTTAGGGCCCTCTTTGGTGAACTTTAATGACAATGTTTTCTCCTTAAACCGTAAGACTTTGCATTGCCTATTTGTCATCCTCATTGGTCCATTATTGATAAGGTAAAAAAAATAATAGGGACCTTTTTAAATAGGGTTTATAAGATGTGTCATGATATAAATGTGTCTAATAATAAATAAGCGGTTAAGATTAAAACAACACAAATCAAGAGTTGATATTAAAATTCTATCTTTTAATCTTAACCATTAATTTTTCACTGTTTAATCTCAATCATTCATATATTATTACACACATTTATGTTGAATTTTCGGATGTGTATGTTATGTGTTCGTCCCTGATCAAATTTGGAGCAAGTTCGATAAAAAGACGGTGCGATATATCTTTGTGGGATACGATCATCAGCGAAATGGATAGAAGTGTGTTGATCCCAACACAGGCATAAGTTATCCATCAAAAAATGTGGTGTTCGACAAAACATCATCTTGGTGGGGTTCACAGTTAGTTACTTTATTAGACTCAAAAGAGTTTTGAAGAAATAGAGCAGGAGAAGCTTGACAAGAAAAAAGAAGCAAATATTCAACCAGAAATTCCTCAAGAACCTGAAGGAGAGTCATCTCCTAAGTCTTCAAATAAAATAAACAATCCTTGACATATCGGAGTCTACAATATTAGAGCAGATGATCAACCTACCCAACTTGAAGATGCAGAAGAAGAAGTAGCACAAAAAAAAGGAACAAACACAAATTCAACGAAATCATCGTTATCCAATAAGAGAACGAAAGCCCAATCATAGTTCAAGATGACAAGTCACAAGAAGCGAGTTCATATGAGGAGGCAGCTCGAGACAAGAAATGAGATAAGAAACAGACTTGAGATTTAGTTCCAAAACCAAAGTCAGCACAACCTATTTCTTACAAATGAATATACAAGGTCAAAACCAAATCTGATGGTTCGATCGAGAGATACAAATTCAACTTGTTGTTCGTAGATTTTCGCAGTAGTATGGATTAGATTATAATGAGACATTCAGTCTAATCGTTAAGATCACAACGTTCGTGTTTTCTTTTTGTCTCATCAAAACAAAATTTTGATCATATTTTGAAAAGTTCAAGAAACAGAGCATGCCGAAAAAACAGAGCATACAAGAAACAGAACACAATAAGATGATTTATATACCTGTCGAATCGGGCTTTGATTTTCGCCAAGAACTTGGCATTGTCTTCTTCATTAACCCCGAAGTTCCTTTTGATGAACCCTTCCCTCTCGTCGTCTCCTAACTGCTTCACGTCAACCATTCTTGGCTCCTTTCCTCCTCCATTATTACGATGTTCATTGCCTTCGGGTATCTCCATATAGCATTGGAGAATGCTCTTTCGGACTCGGTTGTACGTGGGAAGTCTCTCGATTGCTTCCCAGACGAGGGCTTCTTTGTCGACGTCGCGCCTTGATGATGAAGACAACGCTTCTCGCAATGATCCAACTCTGTGATTGTGATTCATCTCGTTGCTTGTTTGTCTTATATCTTGTTTGAGAACAGAGTTGGAGTCTTGAAGAAGGAGAAGAAGATGTTGATTTAAGAGTATAATGTTTCTGCTTAATTAGTGTGTGTTTATGTATTGATGCGAGGGTGAAGAGACATCTGATATGAGATTGGAATCATGTTAGATGGATATGTAACAATAGTAAGTAGATTTTTAGTGTGTGGTAGTATGTGATTTACTAAGTGAATTACGGATCTTCTAAGCACATGTTTATTACGACAACATGAATAAAACATATCCATTTCTTATTAAAAAAAATTGTTAGTAAAGAACTACTGATTTTTACTAAAATGTTCAACTTAATGTAACTCTATTTTCGAAATTAATGGTATTATATCACAATGACAAAGCTTCTCGAGACATTTTCTTTTTGTTGCTAGTAAACTTACTGGAATTTAGCAGATACTAAGTATGTTCTCAATCTTGTGCATGAACTAAACCTTTCCATGCATGTAAATGGGATGATTCAAGATGAGAAAAGCACCCTAATGCATTGTTACTTGTTAATTGAATCGAGCTTCATGAATAGATTAAGGCGATATCTACCTCTCGAGATTGATGGGGTCAAGATTGCTTGATATTAGCTAGGTATCACGAGGAAATAAGTTTCGCAGCTAAACATAATGAGCTAACATGCGCTCGACTAAAATGGGCATGGCATATGCCAAAGTCATGCGTGCACTATTCAGACATCAGGCACATACTGTATTTGTTACAGATAAACATCTCCATATATACATCTTGCTCTCTAACTGAATGACTCAGCTGCGATTGGTATCAATGAATAGTCTCATCTACCTGGTCTGGAAGTTCAATGTCCGAATGCTAAACGCGAACAAGAACGCAAAGAACACAGCAAAACCGACCAAAACGACTGCAACAGGACCCATGAAATCCGGGTTATAGCCTAACCTGTTCTGCACATACCACTTGATCGTCGGATTAGGTGTAACTCCGGTCACTGTGATCGTGGTGTTGAGATCACCATATTGTGACACGATCAACCCGTAGACTGTCCACGACACAGGGCAGATCCAATAGTACCAGATCCACCATTTCGGAATTCTCTGACATAATAAAAGTGAGGACAAGGAAAATAACATCAAACTTTGGGCCATTGACGTGCATCATTTGAGCAAGCCTGTCTGATGGATAAGAGTTGATAAACATACCGCTTTTGGAATGAAGAAGCCGGAGAAAAGATTAAAAAGAGAGTAAAATGCTGCAGCAAAGACGGACGCTACTTGTAGATTTGGAGTGATCGAGACAGTCATCATTCCGTAGTACGTGAAGTAGAGGAACGAGAAGAAAGTGATGAAGAAGAACCAAAAGAATTTTGCAGCTGTCCATTGAAAGCTCACCATGGCATACACAATAAGCGAATAGTAAGCTGCTTGGACGAGCACAAAAGGTATTTCAACAATCACCTGCACAGCAAAACCCGGCATTTGGTTAAAGAAATATGAGAACCCAAGTGCCAAGAGGGTTGAATCAATGAATCCCATTTATGAGCGACATGAGCTTTGCGGTGTAATCCATGTATCCATGAGAAGATCAGTTGATGAGAAACTCTAATCTCCGGAAAGATAGTCTCAATAAGTTTTCCCTCTTAGCCACGCTATAAGCAGCTTCCGCACTAGTCCAGCTTCCAATGAGGTCCAAGGATTACTCACTTGGGGGAACCATCAGTAAACACTCACCTGGGCAAGGGCATACGGCAAAGCGGAATACATCCCAGCAGCTCGTTCGCGATAAAACACTATCCTCTCAACAGCAACAACTGGTTGGACCGTTCCACAGTTACAAATCCCAACAAACAACACAGCAGCATACATGGCTCCAATTACTATAGTCAGACTGTTCGCGCTACTCCTGAGAAATGAAGAGGAAGAACAGGTCAGATAAAGTACAAAGAGGCAAGGCAGATACTCACAAGATATCACACAAAGAACAGAATGAAAGCCACTATGAGTACCTTTTTGTGCCCACATTCCAAAATATAGTTCCGACAATGAGTCCAGCGGCCAATGTGAAGAAGTATCTAACTAGGTTGTAATCAGGGCTTCTCCAGTAAGTCCACCATTGCTTCCACAGGCATGACTTAAATTGACCCCAAGTTGATTGAGAATAGTGTGTGAAGAAGTATAGATCTTTGGTTCCTGGTTGAGGTATGCTTAGTCGCTCAACAAGTGCCATAGTTTCTCTGCCATGATAATACACATTAATTTTATTGGCCCCATGGACATGAACACGCAGAAAAATAATTTGTGACACTTACTGATATGATGAAGATGATTTATAATACTCAGCAAAATCGATTCCAAGACGTGCTTCAGCTGCAGCGGAGCTCACTTCAAGCATCCATGTTGCAGGATTATACTTCTCTTTGATTTCGGGAACTCCAGGAATTGCCTACAGTCAATAGAAAGTAGATATGACTTGACCAAAGTGATCAATATATTGAAGCATCAACCAGACATGAAAATGTCTAGGGACTATATGGAATCCCAAATTCCCAACTAGGTAAGTTTTTTTTAACATTAGTGTGTAAGCGATAGAAATCTAGACAGAATAATACCCCAAAGTAATCTATGACTTTCTGTGAATTTAGTCCTAGCGGACCAGAATATACAACTTGTCCTCCTCTCTTCAACAGCAACAGCTACATCATGAAAACAATAAGTTTAGTACGAGAACATACAGATAAAGAAAGACGATTTGCAAAGAAGCTACTAAGAACATACCTCATCAAATGACTCGAAGATATCAATACTAGGCTGATGGATCGTGCAAACAACTGTTCTTCCTGTGTCTACTGTGTTTCTGACAGTTCTCATCACGATGGCCGCAGCTCTAGCATCAAGTCCTGATGTTGGCTCATCCATGAATATTATAGAGGGATTGGCCACAAGCTCCACAGCTATAGTTAGTCTTTTCCGCTGTTCTGTTGACAAGCCTGTGATTCCTGGCAAGCCTACTATAGCATCTCGGAGAGTATCCAACTCCACCAATTCCATGACTTCATCCACAAAAGCCTACAGCACAAATCCGAGGAGACACAGACTCAGCGTTTTAGCATCAAATATCAGTGTCCCTTTGATATTCTATAAAGGTTTACCATTTTCTGTTCCTTGTTAACATCTGGTGGGAGCCTCAGAAAAGCGGAGTAGATCAAGGATTCCCTGACTGTCACCTGAGGAGAGTGGATATCGGTTTGCTCACAGTAACCTGAAATTCTCGCAAATGTCTCCTGCGTCTTTGGGTATCCAGAGATTCTGATATCACCTTCGATGTAGCCACCAGTCTTCCTTCCAGCTAAAACATCCATCAAAGTCGTTTTCCCAGCGCCGCTGACACCCATCAATGCAGTTAACACTCCAGGCCTAAATGCTCCGGTCACGTCATGAAGCAATTGTAGTCGGTCCTCTGTTACTCCCTGGGCCTTCATCTCCTGATATTTGAAACATAAACCAAAAAGGGTGAAAAAAAGCTTATTTCTGCTTCTTGAAACCATAACGTTCCTAATATAAATGGAAGCTTGAATATTGGTAAAATCGTTAAGAGTAATGGAAAAAAGGGAAGCCATGATGATGAAAATGGTTCTCACCGGAGGCATATCCACATAGTAGTTGACGTCTTTAAAAGACATTGCCAGTGCAGTAAAAGGAAGAACCATGCCTCGTTTAGGACCAGTGCTATTTGATAGCCGAAAAGCAAAGCTTCGATTCCTACTTGTTTTATGGCGGCTGGAAAGACTCATCAACATCCTTAGAGTCATAATTTGTTCTGCAAGAGTATGAGTTCATGTGGAGAAAGAATTAGCCCTTGAATTTTAACTAATTCAAACACCGCTTGGGTGTTGCATATATGTACTCACTAGGGTTGTTATCAGTCGCAGATGAAAGCGGCCAACGTAGAGAATCCTCAGTGGGTAGCATACCATCTTCTTCCTCCTCTTCCATCTCACTTGTGGCCTCTTTAGGGATAATTGTTTGAGGCTTTCCAAATGCTGTTAAGGCAATGGTGAAAATGGAATTATAAGCAAGGGTCTCATGAAATTCAAGGCAATCTTCATATCTATTTCTATTTCTATTTCTTTCCTTTTAGATATAACACTATAAACAAACTTACGGTTTAGATATGTGATGGCAACAGTGTAAGCGACATTGAAGAAAATTATGTATCCTACTAGAGCCCCTGCACCAATCCAATACCAGTATCTTTCTTGAAAGACATTAAAGTTCCTCAGCACTGCTATCCCCAGTCTAGTGGTATTGTCCGAAGCCTACAAGATTAGATAAGGCACACAATCGGCATCATGATGTGAATTTGAACACGAGAAGCCAATACAAGCATCTTACCAATTTGTTCATCCACCTAGGCGCATACATCTCATTTACAGCCAGGGCGTTAAAAGCATAACTCAGAGGTGAAGACCAGTAACCCCACTGCAGCCAAGTCGGTATTTGTCCTGTTGATAATAGCAAACTGGATGAGATAATGGATAACTAAATGCTCCCTCGAGAGATAATAAGAAGATTCCAATCGCCTAACCTTTAGGAAGGATAAAACCTCCCAGCATGAACAAAAGGAGGACAGAGAGGGATCCACCAGTGCTAGCGATGATCATCGTGCGACACACTCCAGCAGTGACCCTAAAAAGTCCCGCAGCCATTTGTTGGATGAGAAATACCAATAGGAGTTGCTTGAAGAACCTGTCATAACCAGAAGCACAAACTGAATCCTCTCATCTGAGCTTATGCACAAATTGAAGGAGGTGCACGGGCACTTATGTAGGTACCTGCTAGCTTCTGGTGCGAATCCAATGGAGTAGTATGTCGTACCCGTCCAGATAATTGACTCAATAGTAGAAAAAGGAATGCCCAGTAGGAAAAGTGGCAGTGTAAAGACCCATGCTGGATGAAACAAGAGGTCTCTCTGCTTGTAGAACACAGGAAGTCTCATCAAGATCATCGACATCTCAGCAAAACCATTGAACATGTTAACAACAAGCGAGAACATAAGAGCGCCCATATAGAGAGCGCCATCCTGTTCGCTCCTGGTGTGCAACTTAGTCCTCAAAAACACAGTTGACGTGATGAATGCGACAATCAGAATCTGTATAACCTTGAATACATAAACAAAAGGATTCCTTTTGATCAATAGCCATTCCTTGTCGAATGAGGCTTTTAACAGCTCCATGTAAGGAACTGTGTATCTGTCATACACCAGAGCAGCTTGGTGCGAGCGATCCCTGTCATACGGCATCGATAACTCGTTTTCCAAACTTTGTCCTACATGGAAGCGCTTGAAGCGGTTCACGAACTCTGGGACGGATACGTAACGGTATCTTCTGGTCTTGTCAGCCCAGTACTGCTCTTGATCCTTTTTTGAGGTGACCTGCATCAGGAACAATAAGCAAGTCCATGAGACATCCGATTCTTTCTACAGTTCAAAACTTGGATGCTACTTATATTATAGTAGCTCAATGCTGCACTTTGTTCCATTTCATTTGATCATTCACTTCGTTCCAAGTGCAGAAGTTTCATAGATAGCAACAGTAATCAGATCCAATCAAGAAAACTATGGGCTTAACGAGACAAGCAATGGGCTTTGATATTACCTCTTGCAAGAAATCAGCGATCCCTTTCCTATCCGGGCATCGAAACCCGCAGCCCAAAAAGAAGTCCATTACATGTTCCCTGGGCCCATTGTACACGATCTGTCCCTCGGACAACAAGATTATGTCATCAAAGAGCTCGAACGTCTCCGGCGCAGGTTGCAGCAGCGACATTAGGATGGTGGCGTCTGTGAGGTGCGCGATCTGTTGCAAGCATTTCACGATCTGATATGTCGTGGAGCTGTCGAGGCCTGTAGATATCTCATCCATTAGGAGTGCCTTCGTCGGTCCAACCATCGTTTCTCCTACGTTACATAGTAAGAACACTGTGTTATCGTGGTGTATGCACATTATAACTTAAGGTTATGTTGCTGGAGTCAGTAAGAACACTGTCTTTATATCAAGGTTTGGGACATGAAGACTAGATATGAAAGCAATTATAGCTGAGAGAGTGTCCGAGTTGTTTCGCTCGTAAATTTACCAGAAACATGGGTTTTGCAAGGTTTGTTCATTACACTTCAAGAACGAGAAAGGTTTGTAGGTACCCATGTAACCAGAGATATTATTTAGAAAATCACCCATTGATTAGCTTAGCCAAGAAAATCATAATCATTGTATCTATCACGAACATAACTTCTTATCGTCAACCAGCTGATTGAATTTGACTACTACCAACTTACCATTGACAAAAATGTTGCAAGAGAAGATTCAATAGACACGAAAAAGAAAGGACTCAAATGCACTACCATGGAAAAAAAAAATCCATCATATTTCATATTTTACAAGTGCAGTGCTGTTGTTGGGGGTTGTTGGGCTATCAACTTTTTTGGGGTATTTTTGTTCAACTCTCCCACTCAACAGTACCAGCTTCAGCTTCCAAAAAAATCCAAACCAAACCATGATAAATAAACCAAGTTCGTGCATTCCTACTATGAACTCCACCTTCATTTGGATATCCAACAAAGATGGTGATTAGTTTGATTATGAAATTCAGCACTTTCATACAGAAGTGGAATGACAATGAGAATCTAAATGTACCTACCTGTAGTGACTCGTTTCTTCTGTCCACCGGAGATCCCTCTTATCATCTCGTCTCCGACGATGGTGTCTCGGCATATGTCCAACCCCAATATCTGTTCCAATCATAAGTCCGTAAAAATATAGAAACGTATGGACTTTCAGGAACAAGGTTCTATACATATCAAACTTATGATCATCCGATAGTAACGCGTGCAGTTGCTCCCCTCAGATCCATGGATCATTGCAATAATCTCTAAGGCCCTTGAAACAGCTTAAAAGTTAAAGTAATCAGCAAACATACTCGATCGGGAAGGTGTCTCAAGCTAACCTAAGGCGGCTGACCAGAACGAGCTGAGTTCTCATCATAGAATCCGCTCGTCTTGTTTTCACGCAGCTGGTTGTTAACATGTTTCAATCGCTCGCTTTGAAAAAACAAAAGGTCATAAGACAAAAATTTACCTATCTTTTTTGACTTAGGTGATTTCAGTTTCTCCTTAGAAAAGTTGTTCACTGACCCACTTGCAGAAAACAATCTTGACATTGATATGAAACGATATTCAGGGTGAACACGAACCAAACCACCTGAGCTCAGCAAAAAGAAAGACTGTTTACCTTAATTATATAGTCCACGATGAGATTGCTTTCCACTCCCTCCATTGTTGTTGCCTAAAAAATTTAAAATAGCAATCCGACTCAGATGATTAAAAGTATATCAGAAGTTAGCAATTTTTTTTTAATATTACGAAGATAATGTACTTTTAGAGATTTATTTACCTTCATGAAGAGGTCAACATCAGAATCCGGGTATATGCCAGCATCCTTTTCTCTTCTTATGAGCTCGGTTAACAGCTCTGCAAGATGAGTTCATTTATGTTGCGGGGCATTGTGCAATGACTTATGGAGATTCAGTAAAATGTAGTAGCGAGGATGCACCATATCGAGAGCCAACTCCTTGGCACCTTGCAGAGAAATCTAGAGTCTCTTTCACGGTCATTAATCCAATGTGAACATCATTCTGACTAATGTATGCTGATGTTTTCTGTGGCACGAATTCATTGAGCTCATGCCCGTTGTAGGTCACTTCACCATTCACCTACTCCCAACACAAAATCAACATCAGCAAACGCAGAAAACGTGCTCAGTGGTTGGGCAGGCAGAGATTCATGTAAAGAGATCCTGATCATAGGATCAAGTTTCGACAGGAATATCATTGACTCCCATATTTTTTTTATTTTTTTTTTAATTGGGATCAAGATTTCATTAAAACAAATCAAATCTTAAAGATAGTAAGGACACAACCCCTGATCTTATAAATCGATAAACATGAACAAAAAATAACTCCAAATTTTTAACACAATGCTTATTCCGCTGGTGCAAGGCAACGGGGAGTGCAATCGAGTAGCTACTATGGACATTGTGGAATCTAGCAAGTGAAAGTGAAAAGCGAGAAATGGTGGGATGCATGATTTACCTTTAATGTAGGGTCGAGTAGCCTCCCAGCCAGTGCCAACAACAGTGTTGTCTTCCCAGATGAAGGTGGCCCTAGCAAAAGAGCCATTCTGAATAGATACAAATGTTAAAAAGTTCAGTAAATCTTTGAACTAATAACTGGAAAAACATGAACTGCAATGTGATACACATCGAAAGACCAGACCAGCTACTTCAACGTGCAAGATACCGCACTAGTTCTTTGAATTGGTTTCAAATATGTGTACATGGTGTACCTTGATGGTTTGAAAATGCCGGTCACGTTCTTGAGGATAGTCAGCTTCGTCCTCTCAGCCATTCTAATACCAACCATGCCAAGGGCAGACTCTAGAATGTTACGTGCAGTATTCGGAAGAGTTGGGAGAGCTCGTGTGCCAACATAACACTTTGCTTCTACTGTCAAATTCTCGAACCTCATTTCCACAGTGGGAAGCTGTATCCCTACCCTGCAACATTGAATAGGTCACAATATTATCGGGGTTTATGATAAAATGTAGACAGCGGTGGTTTGGTTCAGATGTAAATTACACAAATGCATGTGCAAAACTTCACTACCTACACAGTTTGCAATAATTGTAGCATCACTAGCTTTTAAATAGTTCAGGAATCAGCTTAGGGGACCAAGTAATACTAAATAGTTCAGGAAAATACCAGAGCAGAACTACAAAAAGATTAAGCAGAAAGCACATAACAAAACGAAGAAGAGAAATCAAATTACTGCTGAAACTAAATCCTGATACGCAACGCAAGGCCAATGGAGTTTAATCTACAACCAAAAGGATAAAAACACTCCTGATTAACTCAGCTGTTTTTGAAATGGTGATCAATGATGACATGCATTTAGCTGGTTAATACGTAATTGGCCATTGTTTCCAGATAAAGGACAGTGGTAGTCGATGAAATCAACATACAGAAGTCAAGAACAAGAAGCCCATAAAGTTCCAGCAAATAGCAAGTTAGATACTCCAAGTATGCTGGTGCATAAACAAAACAGAGAACCAGGAATCTGCTCAAAGATAGAAAAGGAATTAAACTCACTTAGTGATTCGGTCCCGCAACTTCCTCAAAAATTTCTCGTGATCTTCTTCAGAACTCTTGAACAATCTATCAATGAACTGAATCCTTTCATTCATCTCAAGCCTCCTCACATCAACCCCCCTGTGAACAACTCTCTCATTACCTTCACCACCACCACCAGGATCCTCCACAAGGAACTTCATTATGCTTGTTCTTAGCCTATCATATGTACGAAGCTTCTCCAATGCAGCCCACATGAGAGCTTCTTCATCCTCGTACGCCTCAGAATTCCGTCTCCCACGAGCACTATCGCCCATGAACACGTCTTCCAACTCTCGCCAACTTGACGGGCCACTATGCGTCCTCTCCTCCATTATCTTAGTTGCTATTGCATGAGAAATGTTGGATTTTCTAGTTCTAAGATGAGGAATGATTTGGTGTATTTTGTAAGAGTTGTTGGAGGACGTTAAGTGTTATAGGTGTGAGGAGAAAAAAGTGACTGTCTTGGGTGATTGATGTGGGTACCTATGAGGTGATGTTGATGAGGATGTTTGTATATTTGGTGAGAGTTAGAGGGACAAGATGATTGCTGCTTGATGAGCATTGAGGAGTTCCTTAAAATAGCGAAAAAAATAATGTCATTGTATCCATACAGACTTGGAACAACTTACAGGTAAATCTAAGATCCTGACCAGCGAAAAAGTTGTCATCAACCCATGGATTGGTGGTTTGCTTGATTTCTTAAAGTTACCAGCGTGATTCGTGAGAACTAGTGCATGGCTGCAGTATCCCTTTGATTATCATGTTTGAAAAAACAAATATGATGCACCAACAAGAATAGCTTGAAGTGGTAAGAACTATAATCTACCCACCAACACCTAATTTTCATGGACTTTAGCCTAGCAGGATCCCACCACATACCTCAGTTCTTTTATAGAATGCTAGGGTATCTTTCTCTTTTTTTATTTCCTTTTCCCCTCAGGACTATTTGGCATAATTTTTCCAGGATATAGATTTTAATTAATATAGAGAAAGATAGGAACCACAACAAATTTAAACAACAAAATCGAGTAGGTATCAATAGAAGATAAGAAAAGAGTCACGGTTACTATGGTATGAACATAATCGACAAACAGTGAAGGTGAGGAGACGTGAAAAATGGACATGGTGCCAATCAAGAGAAATGAACCCTGAAATACTATAGGATATAATATGATGTCACCGATGACAGTTGAGCAAGAGAGACGAATGAAGTTATCATATCCATATAACAGACAGCATGTACTGGGATACAAACTTGGTTGTTGTATAGATATAAACTAATATCATCATAAAAAACTCGAGTAAGCTCTACATGAAAAGAAGATCATATGAAATTGCCATTAAACAGAAAACTTGAAAGAAAATAACCATTCGGACATCAAAGTTATCGATCTTCATCTACAAGAAACCTTAATCTTACAACACATATCGTTGAGAACCTTCAGGCTGCACTTGGTAAAATCAGCTACACAAGAAGTTCAAGCTTATCATGTACCAGGCAGGCTAGTTCCTGGACCTATACTATTCTTTTTACCGTTACATCACCAGCTAACTGCTTTAAATAATCAGCATCTTTTTCCTTATTTGTGAAGCAGTATCCATTTAATCAGCATAAAGCACAATCAAGCAGCTTGCAATAGCAGCAGCATATGGAGCTTTATTCCCTTCTTATAATACAGCTATTAGATCGCACACAACACTTACATCAAGGATCCTTTTCTCATACGGTGGCCAGTTGATTCCTGCTATGCGAACAAGTAGTCCTCGGATGCAACACAATGAACAGATTGTCGGTTCATGCTGAACATCAGGAGTGATTGTCTATCTAACCTGGAAGTTCAATGTCCGAAGACAGTACGCAAAGAAGAATGCGAATAACACCGCAAAAGATACAAGAACCACGGCTACTGCTCCCATCATATCCATGTTAAACCCCAGATGGTGCTCCACGTACCACTTTATGGTTGGATCAGGAAAAATACCGGGCACCTTGATAGTCTCCTCAAGGTCTCCATACTGAGACACAATAAGTCCGTACACAGTCCAAGCAACGGGGCAGATCCAATAGTACCAGATCCACCATTTGGGTATTCTCTGAGATGATGAAACGGAAATGAAATCAATTTTCCATCTATGACAATGGCCAAGATACAATAGACAACAGAATATCGAATAATAGAAACCTATGAACTTACAGGTCTAGGAATGTAGTAGCCTGAGAAGATATTAAACATATAAAAGAAGGCAGTTGCGAATATCCCTGCTACATGGTGGTTTGGTGTCATTGCGATGGCCATCATTCCATAGTATGTAAAGTATAGCAAGGTAAAGAACGAGACAAAGGAAAACCACAAGAACTTTGCGGCCGTCCACTGGAGGCTCATCATAGCGTATACAATGAGAGAGTAGTATACTGATTGGACAAACACAAACGGTATTTCCACCACGACCTGCATTAGAAAGCCTCAACTTTAATCAATTTAATCTATAGCACTAGGTCAGTTGTGGCTTAAATTCTCATTCATCAAACTGTTTCTGATATCATAGAAAGCCATAGACTATTTGAGCTCACCTGCGCAATCGCATATGGATATGCAGAATACATCCCTGCAGCTCGTTCACGATAAAATACTGTTCTTTCAACGGCCACAACCGGCTGTACTGTTGAACAATTGGTAAATCCGACGAACAAGATAGAGAAAAACATGACTCCCATAACCATATTCAGATCCTTTGCATTATCCCTGACACATGAAGATTGCAAACAAACATCAGCAGAGCATGTACCAGCTAAGCACATGAACGTACAAACACAGAAAACAATCCGAGACATAAACCTTATAGTGCCAACTTTCCAAAAGATAACTCCTACGATCAAAGCACAGGCTAAGGTGAAGATGTATCTGACAAGGTTATAATCAGGACTTCTCCAATAAGTCCACCATTGCTTCCAAAGGCATGCTCGGAATTGACCCCAGGTAGACTCCGGATACTTGGTTTGAAAATAAAGTTCTGTAGCTCCAGGCGGAGGAACCTTCAACTGCTCCGCAAGTTCCATAGTTTGCCTATCCAACATGGAAGAATCAGCAAAAATTCTACCTGGTCAATCTACAAGATATTAATTTGGTCGAAGTACATACTGATACAATGACGATGATCTGTAGTGCTCAGCAAAGTCAATCCCAAGATGGACCTCAGACGCGACAGAGCTCACTTCTAGCATCCAAGTAGCTGGATTATATTGTCCCTTGATTTTTGGTACTCCAGGAATCGCCTAAATACAAGAGCCACACAAAATCAAGATGGGAAAACTGACCACGAATTCACCTGATTTTTAAATGAACGGCAAAAGTGGAAAGTAAGCAAGACCTCGAAATACTCAATGAGTTTCTGTGAATTTCGGCCTAGTGGCCCATTGTAAATCACTTTTCCTCCTCTTTTCATAAGCAGTAGCTGCAGCACCAAAATATACAAATTAAGGGGAAGAATAAATGAAGTCAAGAGCTGCTAGGAAAGTTAAAGACAAAATTTCTATCCGTACCTCATCAAATGACTCAAAGATGTCAATACTCGGCTGATGTATGGTACAGACAACTGTTCTCCCAGTGTCAACAGTGTTTCGCACTGTCCTCATCACAATGGCCGCTGCCCTTGCATCGAGGCCTGATGTAGGTTCATCCATGAAAATGATAGAGGGATTTGCAACAAGCTCAACTGCAATTGTTAGTCTCTTTCTTTGCTCAGTGGACAAGCCTGTGACGCCTGGGAGTCCCACGATAGCATTCTTGAGATTATCCAACTCTACCAACTCTATGACTTCGTCTACAAACATCTACAGCAGGAATGCGCAAAACTTCAGCAATTGGTAGATATTTAACATAATTAGAGGATATATTTTCATAATAGAACTACCATTTTCTCCTCCTTGGTTATGTCCCTAGGAAGCCTGAGAAACGCAGAGTAGATTAAGGATTCCCGAACAGTTACTTGAGGTGAGTGAATATCAGTCTGTTCACAGTAACCTAAAACTCTTGCAAAGGTTTCTTGCTTCTTTGGAAATCCGGAAACTCTAATATCACCTTCAATATAACCACCTGTCTTTCTTCCAGCGAGAACATCCATCAGTGTTGTCTTTCCAGCCCCACTAATACCCATCAATGCTGTTAAAACTCCTGGCCTGAATGCAGCTGTCACTTCATGGAGTAATTGTAATCTGTCCTCCTTCACTCCTTGTTCCTTCATTTCCTGATAAATTGACAAATCAAGTCAGTTCATTCCGGATCAGAACATCTTGTGGAAACCATCACACTATTTCTTTAACAGCATCTGCTAAAAGATTCCAAGGAAGAGAGAAAGGGTAAAAGGACTCTCACTGGAGGCATGTCTATATAGTAGCTGACGCTGTCAAATGACATGGAAAGGGGAGGAAATGGAAGCACCATGCCTCTCTTTACCACATCTTTGGCCTCTAACGATGAATTTGCATTTGCACCAAGACCAATGGAGTCGGATCTGCTCACAATTCGCCTAAGTGGCATTTCTCCTGCAATAATCATTCAAGGCCATACAGGATAAAGCCCAAGTCAACATGCCAAAACAAACAGCTAGACACAACTGATACTTTCTAAATGCTACATGGTTAGAGAGCTTACGTATGTTACTTCCATCTGTCGATGATTGTGAACTCACCAACCCCATTGCTTTTGGTCCAGGTTCACGTTGTGCGCCTTCGTGATTTGGTTTCATTATGCTCGCCTCTTCTTTGGGGATTACTGCCTGAGGTTTTCCTAGGGCTTTTTTTTAAAAAAAAACAGGAAAATTAGACCACAATCATAGCACACAATGCAGATCTCAAACTCCTGGTAGAATCTACTAAAAGCTTATTAGTAACTTACGGTTCAAATATGTGAGTGCAACAGTAAAAGCCACATTAAACACAATGATATATCCAACAAGAGCTGCAGCGGCAATCCAATACCAATAAGAATCTTGGAAAACATCCAAATCCTGCAACACAGCAACCCCTAGCTTGGTAGAATTGTCTGAGGCCTGAAAGAAGATCAAAACAATTACAAATCATACAACTAACTTTCAGATTAACACGTGAAGAGAACATTACTCCAAAAAGAGTCCTGAGAATCAGTTTCATAGCAGAGTTATTCTATATTCCAGTCAAACAAGAAATCCAAAGTGAACTGACCAATTTGTTCATCCATCTTGGGGCAAACATCTCATTTACTGCTAGCCCATTGAAAGCATATGACACAGGCGAAACCCAGTAACCCCACTTCAACCAAGTTGGTATTTGACCTGCCGAAGGGAGATATACCTTGTAAGAAAATGATTCTCTGAATATTTCCAGCACAATATTACGTCAAGTGCAAATGACCAGCAGAACAATGATTCAGCAATATTCAGGATCTAACGTCTACATGCAGATTACTCACCTTTAGGAAGTATAAAACCTCCAAGCAAGAACATGAGAAGGAAAGATATAAGCCCACAGGTGCTGGCAACAATCATAGTGCGACACACGCCAGCTGTGACCCTAAATAAACCAGCCGCCATTTGTTGGACGAGGAATACCAACAAGAGGTCCTTGAAGAACCTGATAAAAAATTATCAATTAGATACCAAAAGAAAAGCTTAAGATTCAAATCCATGCTACTGCGGGGGACCTAGATTACCCTGTCAGATGATCTACCTATATGTTAGCCACAAAATGGGTAAGCAACCTCAAGGGCCAGCATGGATGTTCTAGATATTAAAGGATTAAACTTGAAATAGAACACTTTGGAGGCTTCTTCGAATAGCATGCTTGCTTCTACATAAGATTTAAGCCGTGGAATTTAATCACTATAAGACACGAGAGGTGGCTCGTTGGTATACCATTCCTCGTATAGTTTGGCTTTGTCAACTTGAATGAATACGCTTCCATACAGCAAATTGTTATAGCTTTGTCACGCTATAGTAGGTCAATCTAACTACCTATCAACTGGTCTAGGAGTTATGACAAGATCATCTCGTGCTAGTCATCACCTCAACTAGTAATTTATCATCAGACAAGAGAGTTAACGTCAAGTTGACAAAGTATTGTCATTCCCTAAGAGACAAGGTTGGTTTATTGACCAGACGCTACTTTCAATGATGTTTGAGTCTCTAAGACACAGGTTCAGTTCTAGATAGAAACAGATTCTTAATTTGTAAGTTAAGTATGCACATCCTACTCTTCCAAAGGCCTGCCTAAACAGGAGTCTTTGTGATTTGGTAAGTTGAGTTGAGAACTTCCCAATTTAAGAAAGGATAGGTGGTTTGTCTTCAGTTTCTATGTCAAATACATTATACATGACAAAAGTATCTCGGTAAGTTGAGCTGACTTGAGATCCAATTAAATCAAAGAAGCAAATCATCTATTGCGTCAAATAGATCTAGTTCAATTGCATGTAAACTCGGGGAATTGGACATAATTAATATCGGTAACGTGGACACTTAATGAGGTTAATAATTTAATGAAATAAGCGGGTTCAAAAAAAGTGAACTTACCTACTGGCTTCTGGTGCAAATCCAACAGAGTAGTAAGTTATGCCCAGCCAAATAATGGACTCGTAAATGGAGACAGGGATGCCAAGTAGGAACGTTGGCAGTGTATAAATCCAAGCTGGATGAAAGAAGAGGTCTCTGTGCTTGTAGAACACAGGAAGTCTCATTATGGTCATTGACATCTCAGCAAAACCATTGAACATGTTGATGATGATCGAAAAAGTAAGGGCACCTATGTAGACAGTCCCGTCTAGTTCATTCCTGGTGTGCATATGGGTCCTTATGAACACAGTTGACACAATAACAGCGACGAGGACAATTTGCATGACCCTGAAAGTATAGAGGAAACTGTTCCTTTTCATCAATAGCCATTCCTTATCAAATGATGCTTTTAGAAGATCCTTGTATGGAACCGAGAATCTTTGAAATACATGAGCTGCCCTGTGAGATAAACTTTTGTCGTATGGTATGGATAACTCACTAGCCAACTTTTTCCCTACATGGAACTCCTTGAAAAGATTCACAAACTCTGGTACAGATACATATTTGTATGGCTTACTTTTGTCAGACCAGTACTGCCATTGGTCCTTCTTCGAGGTAACCTGCACCGACCAGCTACTAGTTAGCATAAACTAGAAATAATGAATCACAGGACACCATAGTTTCCGTTTTTGACTTGCATATTTTTCTTGGCAGACATGCTATTTGAGTCCAAAGGGAACCAACCTGTATGATAACCTGCTCACCTACTACAAGCGTAAATTTCTTCTCATGTATTGAAACGTATAAATATAGTACGTGGATATACCTCCTGTAGAAAATCTGCAGTACCCTTTCTCTGAGGACAATGAAATCCACAGCTCTCAAAGAATTCGATGACACAATCCCGTGGGCCCTGGTAGACAATTTGTCCTTCTGATAGCAGAATGATATCATCAAACAGTTCAAATGTCTCTGGAGCGGGCTGGAGCAGGGACATCAGAATGGTTGCATCAGTCCGGTGAGCAATCTGCTGCAAGCAATTTACTATCTGATAGGTTGTGGAGCTATCTAACCCAGTCGATATGTCATCCATGAACAAAGTCTTGGCTGGGCCCACTATTAATTCCCCTGAGATTCAATGAAGCAAACAAAAGCCTTGGTTGAAATCAACAGGCAGGTATAACTTGACTAGTGACTACACTTAAATTTCAAATGGAAAGAACAAGTGAAAATGGTCATATGACCTCCTTAGTCCTTCCTGCTTGCCAACAAACTCAGCAAGATATAAAGTTACAATGCCAGTGAAAGAATTTTTCTCCAATAACACAACCCATGAAAAATGAATCTCACAGAAGGAATCCTTAAAAGAAAAAAACTTGCATGGAAGACAACAGGAAACGTGATTTTCATAGAAAATAATACACTGAGGAAATACGTAAATTAAGAAGTTGGTTGGGGAAACAATTGCTTACTACTTAAACAATCCTTCATGGCATTTTAAAAAAAGTTCAAGCTTAAGATAAAGCAACAAGCATAAATTACCAACCTGTAGTGACTCTCTTTTTTTGTCCACCAGAAATCCCTCTGTGCATATCATCTCCAACAATGGTGTTGCAGCACATGTCAAGTCCTAAAATCTTTTCCATTTTATGATAAATATAATTAACTTCAAGTTGTTAGTTGTTACTGCACAGCATACAATAAAATCAAAAAAGAGAGAGATCCTACAAGTATGGAATATATGCCAAGCAAAAGGAGACAACAGCTAATAGAGTACCAAACATCAACATCCAATTCTAAACTTTATATCATCTATGACATGATGGAATCCATCTCCTGCATTCTAAACTTATACACCCACAATTAGAAATTTCTTAGCACTGCCCTCCTTCCTTTTTTTTTTCTCTCTTTTCTTTTTGAGAAACTTCAATGTTTAAGGACATTGCAGATATTTGACTACATATTTCGCAGTAAGGGAGCATCTACATCATGACAGTCAGGGTTAGTGTTAGCAGCATTCAAATATAAAGGGGGAAATAAACTTACTCTAAGAGTGTAGTCTACGATTAGATTGCTTTCTACTCCCTCCATGGAAGTTGCCTGGATAAAGTGTATCAAAGACATTTGAGGAAAAATCTTTGCAAGATCCAATATCCAAATGAACACGAACATTCAAAAGACAAGTAGCTCTCACCTTCATAAAAAGGTCAACCTCTGAATCAGGATACACCTGAGCTTCCTTTTCCCTTTTTTCCAGCTCGCAGAGGAGTTCTGTAATTTAGTCAGACCTTTATGCTTGTTTAAAACATTGGACGAGCAGGAGAAAAGAAAGCTACATATCATACTTATTATACTTGAGAAGGGACTAATAGTATCATACCATAGCGAGATCCGACACCCTGGCACCTAGCGGAGAAACCAAAACACTCTTTTACGGTCATCAAACCAATGTGAACATCATTCTGGCTAATATATGCTGATGTCTTTTGAGGTATAAACTCAGTCATCCCATAACCATTATATGTTACTTCACCATCAACCTAAAATCATGTTAGATACATCTCAATCAGCTATATGGCTCAAAAGGGAAAGACAAGATACATGGATAGTAATTGAACGAGCAAGAAATACAGACAGGACTGCAAGTAAATAGTAAACAACTGAACAAGCGCAAGGAAAATAGCTAGTTTATCCTGAACAGGATGCAGGTTATCTGCTACATGAGGTTAACCAAATATGCCATTGAAAAGTAGATCCCAGAAACCACTCTATTCCACACAAGAGTCTTTCATACAAGATAACTTAAGAGGATAAGTTGAGTACAGTTTCATCTCAATCGGGTAGTGCAGTGCCCCATCTGACAAGAAAGTGCTTGCTATTAACATTTATCAGTACATTCCAGAAAGAATGTATAGATAATTAGATACTCTCAATAAGTCTACATGACACATGGACTCTAGGGAGCTCAAATTATTATTGTTCCAAAAAATTTATAAACATATTGCTCCCATGTTTTAATACTAATTTTAAACTAAAGGTGCCAAATCAAATTTAATATTTGACCCAACAATGTACACATGTTGGCTTCCTGGCTGTGACCCAAGAAGTACGAGATCAACTAAACTAAAACCAGAGTAGTCTTCCAGCAAACGTACCTTTAAGGTCGGGTCAAGCCTTCCAGCAAGCGCCAACAGAAGAGTAGTCTTCCCAGAAGACGGTGGCCCTAACAAAAGGGCCATCCTGTACAAATGCACAAAGGGAAAAAGTAAGTACTACTAATTAATATCGATGCAACTGCATTATATATAAACATCATATAGACGAAGCACAAGCACAGTAAATGGTGAGTAAAACATAATTAGTCTAGACTTCCGTGTCGAGATATGAACCGTTTCATAGATGTGCGCCTTTCAATTCAAGTACTCCTATCAAACTCCCTCATCGGCTATGTCTAATACTAACATTTCGAGGCACGCCGCCACACAGTTAGACAGTTGAACTGAAAAGAAACTTATCTCTTACAAGATCTCATCACGATTGGAAATTTCAGATTAGACAAAAACACAGGAAACCCTAATCGAACTACGAGAACAACGACAAACACTGGTCCTAGAATCTTCAATCGATTATCAATACCTAACTGATCGACGATTCTAGCATCTTCATCACCACGATGGGATCGAATCCCGCGTTCTCTATGATTTGGATCTCTACAAGATGACATGCGGAGAGTGCGTGTTCGCACACAGAGCGGGAAAATGCGAGTGACACGCATCGCCTTCCATCGGAGGAGAACGAAGAGGTTGTCGGAGGAAGACGGATGGAGCCGGAACCATCGAGCAAGGCGTCGCCGGCGATCGGAACCATCGTCGGAGAAGACCACTCTGTGAGCTCGCCGGCGAGGGTTAGGAATGTTGGCAAGCTTTCCTCAACGTTCCAACTTCGACACCAGTACGATTCTTTTTGGGACAAATTATGATCTTCCTACCATTCTTTTTTTCCGATTATGTTAATTTTTATCAAATTCGATAATAAAAAATTAATTTAGTAATATTTATGAGAGGAGTTGACGAAGTAGTGTAATATATATTATTATCTTTCGTTTTAAAAATAATGAATAGTTTAATTCGTTATGCGAACTTATGTGTATTGAATTTTTATAAAATTTAGTAGTAAAAAGTATTTTTTCTAGTGATAGTGAAATGTAAATAGGATTTAAAAGAAAGAATGAAAAAAAAAGAAAGAAAATAGTAAATACATTGTAACACATATTGACTATATTTTAAGATAATTAAAAAACGTGGTTTATAATATGGGACGGAAGGAGCACTTAATTTGGGTTTTTTTGGTTAAAAGTTTTCCAAAAAAAAATGTTTTTCATAATTAGAGATAACTCTTTATATTGAGATAGAAGTAGTATGAGATTCATTCTGGTTAAACACACAAATACAGTTATTTAGGTGGTTAGATTATTGAATCAAAATTTAAACATCACCCTTATTCATTTTCAAACCAATGATGTTGTAGTAGTATTTGGTTAGTCACAAACCTCCTTTTTCCACTATATATACATATATATATACACATGGAGTTTGTTGTTGATTACTTGTTAAGCAGTCCACGAGCCTTTGCCATGTCCCTATCAAGCCGAGTTCGATCATGAGCTGGTCCGCTCATCATTATGCTCAATCTTTAGCAGGGTCCATTATGCTTTAGCTTGTATTTTCTTTCTATTAGATACTTTTTTTCACTTCTAAATTTTCTTTAGAAAATCGTTACTTGAAGTTGACAACGAAAAAAAGAAGAAGATAAAATCGGACATGAAAAACGTCTTTAAGACACAGGCAGCTTTGTGGCATTTCATGATTCTACGCTCCCCTGAAAGTCGGGGACCGAAACCACCATGCGGACGGACCACCGAATCCCAATAAATTTAGATCCTACTACTCATAGCATCCTGTTTGTATTAATTTGTTTAGATACCTGTTTCATCATAAAGCTAGACTATAATCTCAAGATTAGTTTGCCGCTTTTGCATACATAAAATCCTGAACAGTACTGCAATGTCGATTAAGTATGCTACACACATTATGTTGTGTACCTAGTTGGTTTGATGATGCCTGATACACCCTTGAGTATGGTGAGCTTTGTTCTCGCTGTCACGTTTATGCCGACCATTTGGAGGATTGATTCCATCATGTTTCGAACAGCGTTAGGCAGAGTTGGAAGAGCTCTGGTTCCGGCATAGACGTTGGCCTCGACTACCAAGTCCTTGAATCTTACTTCCACTGTAGGAAGTTGTATCCCAACTCTGTAATTCATACAGGATAAGAAATAATATAACAGTATTCGACAAAGGATTTGTATCCAACATGTATTATCTCGTTCCGTTATTTTCATTCTACACCGGATAAGACAGTTCTTGGCGAGCACGTATACATCAGAGATCGGAAGTTAAAAAGAATTTGAAAGCAAAAGGAAGAGCGAGAAACTGACTCATCAATTCTCTTCCTGAACTTCCTTAAGAACTTGTCGTTATCTTCCTCGGCAACCTTGAACAATCTGTCAACGAACTGAATCCTTTCATTCGCGTTGAGCTTCCTAACATCGACCTTCTTGTGCACAACATCCTTATAATTCTTTCCTTGTTCGACATCATGAGAGCCCTCGACGAAGGACTTTATGATGCTTGTTCTAAGTCTATCATAAGTTGGTAACTTCTCCAACGATGCCCAGATCAGAGCTTCTTCATCTTCGTCAGCTCGTGTCCCCAAGCTCGACTGGCTGACGTTCCGGCTCAGGTCTATACGCCTACTTCCAGCCATCGTGATTGTCGACGCTGTATGGGGCTAATCACTATGTATTTTGTTGGGATAAAATGAAAAACAACTGAACAAGGAGAAATACTATATTCTTGTGGTAGGTTTGGGACTTGTCAGATCCTGCAATGATATTTGTGAGTGAGGGTATTTATCGTTGTATCTCATGGTTGACAATGATAAATGGTCAGGGTTCTTCATGTACGATTTAGCTAGGGGCCCAATGTATCGAGAGTGAAAGCCATGTAGTACTCCGTATGATGAATTGATCGTAACGTAAGCACTATGCAATTCTGTAATGTTTGACATATTGTCATGAGATACACATACTAGTAGTAATACAAGTTAGTGGAAACGATATGAGGATGTCAAAACTGTAACCAATGGGGTGGGGTTTGATTTTTCATCTAAGAAATGAGATAGTGTGATAAGGTGATCTTCTGGTGAATATACCTAATGTTTTGGAATTGTCTCGGCATGAATGCAAAGTTGACACTTGGACACCCTGTCTATTGAGTTTCTCTTTTTCCTAGCGCAAGTTTTCACAAACAAGTCCTATACCTGTTTTGGCCCTTGTTTGAATTCACAATTCGGCCCTTTACATCTTCCTCCGTCTTTTGGCTACTCCCCTCATCACAACAAGTATATTAAGATGTTTTCTGTCATGAACATGATCGGTTGAGTTTTAAGTATAATTTTAATCTTATTCTTATACCTTGTGACTACGCTTGAATCGAACTCTCTGTTTTGGACCCATTTTGTTCATGTTTCTGGTGAACTGTAACTCGAGCACGCACTGTGCAGATGAAATGATGGTCCAGTTGGGATCTTGTGGGGTGGTTTTGGTTGGAATGAGCTGTCCCACTGCAAAAAGTATAGATAATTTTAAAGATGCTCTTTTTTTTAAATCTTTCCCGTGTACTTTCTTTTGTTTTATTCCAATTTGTTTTACCCTTTTTGATGGTTTTGTCAGAAAATTAGATGCTCTCCTTGTTCCACCATGTGCCAAAGCACCAAAAATATTGGAGATTCGGATCAAATATCAACTCTTAGAAAAATCTGCTTTTCCCATTAAAAATAAGCACCGACTTATTTTATTCAATTGATATGGAATCATTGACTTTATCTTGTCAAAATCATGCCTACATGAAATGGTCTTTTTGTTCCATTTATCAAAACGGCATAGTATGACTTATTTGTCCAAACAAAACTTAAATTGATTTTTCTAATGATTGAAAGGATTTATTCTCGAAGGTTACTCATGTAATTGTTAGATACTTTTGGAACGATTATTGGAACTATGGTCATGTGTAAAGCAAGGATAGCATAGAAATGGATGCACCTGCTTTCGGTAAAGAATAGGAAGTTGACTTTTTGGTTTGAAAAGACTTTATCAAAAAATAATATAAAATCTATCAAACTCAATCAGAATACGTTTATTATTTTCTTTTATAATTACAAATAACATTCTTTATTTCATAATAAATGCAACACTTAACTTTTTTTTTTGATGTCTCATAACAACACTATCCTCGACTATCGTCACAATGAGAAAGATTTAAATGTAAAAAAACAAAGATAGATACACTGCATGGATTATTGAAGAAACTTTTATAGCTAGTAACGAGATCTGAGGAGAAATGGTTCAGCAATAGCATAGAATGGATGTACAGCTTTTTGTAAAGAATAGGAAGTTACTTTTTCGTCTCAATCTATCGAGGACAATAATATAAAATAAAAACTATCAAAGTCAACTATAACAATATAAAATCTATTGAACATCTTCATTATTTTCTCTCATAATTACTAATAAATTTCATTATCATCAAAATAATATTTTTTTCATCAAATTTCATAATAATTCAACACATCTAAAATCTGTTGGATTTGTTGGATTTGTCATCAGATGGATGGAGTATCTCACAAGTATCCAGTACCATATATTATCAAATATAATACTTTTTTCATCACATAATAAATACAACATTTTACATGATACGTATGTTGATATAAAATTTGACACGTATATAACGATGATCAAATATAATTTTTTTAAAATTTATTATAAAATATTAATAATGATGTAAATTGCGTATTTCAACATAATATATATTATGAGATAATTATATAAAATTTGATATAAAAATAATTTATATTTATATATAAAAAATTATAAAATATATTTATATTATATTTATTATAAAAAATATTGATATTATATTTATTATAAGACAAAAAAAATAATACACGTCAACCAACAACTTCGAACGTCCCCGATTTTCGTCGTCCTTCTTCGTCTCGGTTCAATGTTGTCACAAGGGCCCCCACGCGTCCTTTTGTTTATCGTTCTTTTGTCGAGCATGACAATCTGTGCACAAACCCATACGTATATGGTTCCGACCCCACAATGGGAGAGGCCGTTGCTCCCGCCCGCCTCTCTCGCTCCGTCTCTGCTAGGCATGCATATATATTAGATTAGACAAAAAGAAGAAGTACAAAGAGGGAGTAAGATTTCTATAGCTATGGGAAAAAAACATTATTTGTATGTAAGACTTTTACACCAACAATATGAGATTGATATTTATCCATAGATAACATAATAGTCACATTAAATGCATGTCCTTGACTATTTCCCTGAATGTCTAAAGTTAATGTCTTCAATAATTCTAGCTGGCATATGTTTTCAAGAACAACTTCACATTGGTATGCAAAAGAATATCATTAATTAAAGATGTAGTCCCCTATAAAAAAGCAATAAGAGACA
Organism: Drosera capensis; assembly: GCA_001925005.1. Classification (NCBI taxonomy): domain Eukaryota; kingdom Viridiplantae; phylum Streptophyta; class Magnoliopsida; order Caryophyllales; family Droseraceae; genus Drosera; species Drosera capensis. Next base: position 88,484 of record LIEC01011654.1, read on the forward strand.
AATGAAATGAATTTTAAAGAGAAGTAATTGCGTTGGTCCCGTTAAAAAGAGAAAGATATGCTTGAGATATTTTTAATCATATTAAGATTCGAAAGAATTTTAGGAATATGTTTTTTTTTACATAAAAAATGTTATTCCTTCTCGTCCAAAAAAAACCTTAAGAAAACTATATGTAAAAAAGTCACTTTTGTACGATACTTGATTCCAAATGCAAATAGAACCATAGATAATAGCTTCATTATAATCTGAGAAGAGAGAATAAAATATAAACACCAAACGTCACCGTTAACTTGTTGCCTATGTTAAGAGTAGTCTGGTAAAAATGGATAAGAATTTGCTCCCAAAACGAATTTGCTGTCCTTTCGCAAAACCCTGAAAGGCAGAGAGTGCCGACTCTCTCTGCGGTCTAGCAATTCATTGCCATTGTTCTCTGCTTTCCACAACAATGACAACAACATGATCCTCTCAAAGAAAGTTGAGAACCCAGAAAGTGAAACTGGTTCTTTGTGGGCATGGACCCTTGAAAATGGAGATGAGGATTCATGTCAAGGATCAAGGTAAAATTGATGTCTGATTTGTGCCAATAATGTCAGTAAATCATAAGTGTGTGTCGATGGCATTTCCTCGATGGATTTCCTTACCTGATTTGCTCTCCATTCATGTTATTTCAAATGCTACTTGTTTGTATATACGGAGTCCTCCCTTGACAGGTTCAAATTAGTAAGTAACTCATTGCTAGGAACGTATGTAAATTTGTTTCGGCATATTTTGGTGTAAGAATTAGGAAACAATGTCTCTATTATTCGCAGGTAGATCTCGTACTTCGCCAACCCTGCAACTGGGCTGTTGATTCATTGTCTCTATTTTAAAAAGGAAATCTCGAAAGATTTTTTTTTGTCAATCGAATAGTCCGCAGATACGAAAGATCATTTGAACCGGCTTTCGCTGACACATTGTCGTTGTCTTATACATCGGTATATGGATAAGTGGAGTATGGTGTACGTTTTGGTAAGTTCAGATCTGATACGAGTCCTACTCGTGCACCGTCAGCATGGTTCGAACTTTCTCCTCCATCTAGCACGACATAGTGTCATCTATAACTGACAGGCAAGGTTTGTTTGCTATGGTGCCGTCGTGCGATGAGAAACACTGGTGAGGGAGGGTGGTTGCCGCTTAAGGTTGGACTTGACCGCAGCTATAGTTGATATGGCGCTCAACAAATGACGACTCGTCAACAGTCTGAACTTGTTCGCTTCATGGTCTGATTGATAAGCTGCATAGGCCGTAGTATTGTACATACCGTCCAGTGTCAAGGTTCTAATAGGTGGGGATTGATCTAGAGAAAATAGTTTGGTTTGGTCAGATCATCGAAGGAAGTTATATGCCCGCGTGCTATTCGAGTGATAAACACCATTGGCAGCTATTGATATCTTTAAATGTCAAGTTCTATGACTATATATCAGTGGGAGTTAGATATATATAGAGTTACTAGTTTGATTAGGTGAGACTAATTATAAAGGAAACTACATTGCCATGAAAAGTTTTCGAGCGATGATTGGCAGCAATACTATCATTATCTTCAAATGTTAATATCTGCAGAGGATGAGGCTAGATCTAGAGTAAGTGGTTTGATTTGGAGTGCAAACTTTTCCCTTCTAATTAAGTTCTAATTGGTTTATGGTTGCTTGGTCTTTATTATTATTATCTTTTAATGTTAATATCTGCAGAGGATGACGCTAGATCTAGAGTAAGTGGTTTGATTTGGAGAGATTGTAGGAAGCTGTATATGCAAACTTTTCCCTTCTAATTAAGTTCTAATTGGTTTATGGTTGCTGGGTCTTTACTCTTTATTAAATTTGTTTTGAATATACGGCTTGATTTGATGGATTATCGAATCATCTTCGAGGTTTTAAGTAAAGTAAAAGGGTACCTCTTGACTTTGGGTATTGAGAGAGGGAGAAAGCTATGACATAGAAAGCAAGTAGAGTTAAAAAGGTAGATTGATCACTATTTTGTTATAGGATTAAAGGCTCCATCTATAAGAAGTGTGTTGCTAGTTGAATTTAAGTTTTCTGTCACAGATTATCTTCACTCAATGGCCTATCGAGTGTCTTTGAGTTCTAGTATATAGTAAAGGCGTAGCTATGATTCTCCTATTCAGATAGGCAAGGCTTTAAATAGAAAAAAAATAAAGGAGATATAGGCACCATTTTATAGGAGTAATATCTTCAAGGTATGATCCTTGGAAGATTATCAATTAGTATTGCATTAGGTTTTAGGGGAGGCACACGATCAGGCCTTGTCATTGTAATCTAGACATGGCAGATATTCGTGCAGACATGTGATACTTCGCCTTACCAGAATTATAAAGCGTGTAGGTATGAAGAGTATAGTCAAATTTTTAACTGAAGTGACTTGTTGATGAGTAAGGAATAAGGGTTTAGTATAGAATATACGCTTTGATGTTAGGATGACGAGCGTTGAGGTTGGAATGCAAGCGGAGAATATTTTTGTTTTCATAATCATAGTTGGAACGAAACAAAAAAAAAAACTCTTGTTAGACTTCCACAAAAAGTAAATCCTAGGTCATTGTACATGAAAGAGTCGATTCATTAGAGATACTTAAATTTCAAATTATTATCTTCTGTGCATGCATACTGGCTCTTCAGGTCTGAGTTTTACAGACAGGAGTTTTCTCCTTATCGTTTTTAGATTGAATTAAAATGAAAACTGTTATACTCACTGATAGATTTAGTGTTTTATAACCTGATGTTTCATTTCTTTCACTTTTTAACTCGTCTGTTTGTGGATGCATTGTATGGTAGAGCTGCAAACGTCGTCGACATCCTCAGCTATGCCTTGAAGTTCTATTAGCTGGAGAGCACCAATATTACAGCAGTAAGTTCTAACTTTGGCTTACTGTCTAGATTAGCAATTTTTATCTTCCTGTGCTGGAATAGGAAAAAGATCCAGTTTATTTCATCTGTTGCATATTCATTGAGCATCATGATTTGTTAACTGCTATCCTGAGAAGCCAAATTTGGTCTGTTTAGTATTGTCGATACATTGGATGGTGCTTTTACCAGCGAGGCGATTAGCACATGATTACTAATTTCCTACTTAAATAGCCAACATACAACAACTCGATTGTCTAATTAAAGCAACAAGATCACAACAAAAAATTGGATGTATTAGAAGTATTCGCAGACAACACCGGTATAAATAAACGGTTTTTTCTCTCTTCTTTTCGATCACCTGTATTGAACATTTCTTCTGAGCCATTCTGGGAATGGCAACAGGAAAGATCATTTTTTTTGCTCTGTTTCTTCTTTTCCCATGCTATCTGACCCTTGAAGACTTCATAGATCTTAGTCCATTCCTCAATATTTATAAAAACGGTACGATTGAACGTAGCGCGGTTGCACTTTCCACACCTTTATCAAAGTACACGCCTCCTAAACTTGACGACCCACAAACCGGTGTCTCTTCCAAAGACATTTTCATCTTCCCAGCCACCAATGTCTCGGCTCGCATTTACCTTCCTAAGATATCTGATCCTAAGGATAGAGTTCCTGTCTTGCTATATTTTCATGGTGGCGGTTTCTGCATTGGCTCTGCATTTGGCTTCGGAGATCATAGCTACCTTACCAGGGTCGCATCCCAAAGCAAAGTTATAATCGTGTCGGTCAACTACAGATTAGCTCCAGAACATAAGATTGCTGCTGCCTATTTCGATGCATGGTCCGCATTGAAATGGATAGCCTCTCATAGGAAAGGTGGGGTCGAGCCATGGTTGGTTAATCATGGAGATTTCAAGAGAGTCTTCGTTGGTGGTGATAGCTCAGGCGGCAATATAGTCCACAATGTGGTCATGTGGGCAGGACGAGAGAAGTTGCCTAATCGTGTTAGAATATCGGGAGCAGTCCTTGTAACTCCATACTTCTTAGGATCGAAACCTGTCGCATATGAAGCAAAGAACTTTACTGATACGTCTGTTTACAAAATATGGAAATATGTCTGCCCTTCTTGTAAATATGGTGTGGACGACATGCATATAAATCCTCTTGGACCAGGCGCCCCTAGCTTAAAGCGGCTTGAGTGCAAGAAAATGATGGTTTATGTTGGCGAGATGGATGTTGAGTTGAGGGCTAGGGGGATTTGGTATTATAGAGGAATTAAAGCAAGTGGATGGAAGGGCAAGCTTAGGTTGTATGAAGCAAAAAGGGTTGGCCATGTTTTCCCGATATTCTCCCCTGAGCATCTAGAGAGTAAAAAGTTCATGAAGCACTTGGCAAAGTTTCTACAAAACTGAGTATTGGAATGTAATCTAGAAAACGATCGATATGTATAAATGATGAGTCTTGGAGTGTATTATCTGGTATATCAGTATTTTCCCAAGCATTAGTCGTTGTGTGCTGCTGATTATAATCTGTTATTTTGTCAGACAGATGGAGATATTCAGTCTTCCAGTCATTCAATCTCTTTATTGTTGCGGGCATCCTCTCCATGTGATTCAGATTGCTTAAACTTGTTACATGATATATAACTCTTGAAACATTTTCTTCAACCTGTTCAGCCATAGCTAGTTGATGTATGTTTCTGGTTCACCATGTCGTTTGATGGCTGATGCATATTTCAGATGCAACCAGGTATGCGGTATAACTAATCTTTGATTTGGGATGCGTTGAAATTGTTTCGTTGTTTGGAACATTACTGTTGCATAGTATGGTTAAGCTCATATTTTCATTGCCAGGATTTTTCAAAAGCTGATTGGTTCTGGTCGAATATATTGGTTTTTCAGGAAGTCGTCTCGAGCCATAATGTGATCAGCAGTGCAGCCATTTTGGCGTGAAGATGTTGAAGAGCTGCAACGACGCAATCCAAGGCCTAAAGGAAGTAGAGATGCCACCACCCCCTCGGATCTGCATATTTCTCTTGGACGCCACTTCTGGTGAGAGCTGAAGGGAAGATGCGGCTTCTTCAGTCTTCTTTGCACAGTTTAGAGACGTGCATTTGGATTTTGAGCCATATTGTGTAAACTTTTCCGTAATAGATGATCATCATGTTGTCTGATGTATGAAGATCAAGAATTCTTTCGGTATGAAGATTTGGAACTTTGAATCAACATCGATGCAATGGTTTGATATGTGAATAAAACTGTGCTAATTGCTGATATGAGATCAATCAATGTGAAGATCACAGACCATTACAAGGGCATTGGTCGCATGGTATGAGATCATGGAGTTTTCAATTCAACTTTCTTTGATTTCTAACAGAACGATGCCCATGATGAACTGAAAGTGTTCCAAAGATATTGCTGCTGCTGCTACGACAAAAGATGCAAGTAGCCTCCCGAAAATTTTACATTAAACAGTATGACGAACTCAATGGATTTCATGTTCCATGATCCAATGCTAAGGCTCAGCTTTAAGTTAATAGTCGCAACATCCCGCTTCTCATGGAATGAAGTCCTTACCTCGTCCAAGAAACCTGTTATTTGGCTCTTTCCACAAAGCAGCAACTGACTTGCCTCAGATTTCGGCGGACGACTAATGGAATCGATTCCACCACCAGGGGGAAAACCTCCAAATTGGAACCTTGCTGCGTTAGAGAAAGCGGAACAGACATTCTCACTGTTGATGAACGGATTTCTGGTTAGGGAGTGATTTCATCAAGGTCGCCGACAAATCCTCTCCAATGGAACCTTGTCCTGCAATATCAAGATCAACAGATAGGTAAAGTTTCAGTTTTGTGGCTCTCATAGAGTCACAGCATAATGGCCGAGTGGAGAAGAAAATTTTCCTACATCGTTACAGAAATGGTAGTACTAATTTCAAGTGTCTGAGGATTACTCCAATAGAGAGGTCCAAGAGAGATAGATTAATAACAGTCTTGTCAGGCGTAACAAGTGACTTGCTCTGTCTGTACTTGACCCGGACAAATAAACGAGTATCCTCACTCTATGAGGACAATTAATTCAGTGCAAAAGACAAAACGCAGCAGGCCATATTGATCGAATTGCAATACATGTGAAGATTTACCTCAAGACTTACCATCGTGATATCGCACAATAAATATGCATCTGCACCCCTTAATGTCATGCAATCTTCTTTGTATTTCTATCACATGAGCATCAACATAGACTGCATAGTCGGATCTTTCCTACATGTTTTACAAAAAAGCAAACAATCGAACAGCAGATCAATGAGTCAATGACCCTAAAAATAGGCCAGAAATCGCAAGTACAAAAAGGTAGATAAGCAAGTCCAGTGAACATGTTATATATGAAGTTATAGTTAAATTATAGCAATTGTTCCATAAATTGTTGCTCCAATGGGTATGTTTTTTACTTGGCAAATTTTGTCTTTGTCAAACTTGATGCCAAATTTGACTAAAAAAATAGCCATTGCTATTTTTTAGCATAACAAACTTTGGGACAAAAATAAAGATGAAGAAAAAGGAAATTTTCAATTACACATATGTGGCACTTTCACAACCATTCATTTATGATATAACATGATTGCATTGGAGTAGCATATGCAAATTATAGCAAAATATCACTAATTCATTGTCAAAATATAGATTGTGCTTGCTACATATACTCCAAAAATAGATCTCGTAAACCGAATAAGAGAAGCTCAAATTTACCTGGAAGCACAATACAAGGTCACCAACCTTGACTCTATGGCAGTCTGAGGCTTCCAGTGGAATCGAACGCTCACGCACCTCAGTCTTCGCATTCACCCATTCATCATGTGAGTTATTGAAACCCGCAAATCTCACACGAACTTCCTGGTAAATAAGATCACCACCGGACAAGTTAAAAAGCAAAACCATCCGAACTGATTCAGATGCCGAATACTAAATTTAATTAAAGCCAAGAAGCACAAAATCCCTCTGTCGTGGAACATGCACAATGCATAGTTGAGCTATAGAAGCTTACCAGATCACCACTTACAAGAATCCGGAAGTCCATAAATGATGCAATGTCGTACCTGGAATTCGAGGCAATCATTAGATGCCACAGTTCCCATTTTCTTGGGATCATTTCAAATTCAATGTGTATATGTAGCAAATTATGATCCATCAAGGATATGAGCAGATGAAAGTTCTTCAAACGTCTTTCCTAGCAAGCATAATACAAATTTTAATTGATCGAATGCAGCCAGCAAAATAAATCATTAAGCATACCAATGCATAATAACCCAAATCAAGCATTGAAAAGAGTGTAGCCCCGTCATCAACACGAACGGAAGCTACCAAACCACCAAATCAATCATCGAGTACACAACATCGTGTTTTTGTTCTATGATTCCATCTAGAACTGGAAAATAGATAAACATATTCATGAAAACGTGAACTTTGGCCAAGATGAAAGAGTTTGCTTAAAGTTAATTCTGGGGTTTTATGCATATGCTTACCATGCATTATCTCTCGACGATCTAGCCTCAAAAGCCAACTCCGAAAGTTCTGAAAACTTTCCACCTGTATAAAATTTGATGAGTGCAAATGAAAGATCATAGTTTTATTGCTAGTTAGATACATCACGTCACTGATCAAATTTACAAAATCAGCAGAAAATGTCTCATTTGGATTAAAATACCAAGAAAAGTGAGTCTTGGCTCCTTGGAGGCATTAAACAGCACCTTTAAGCACGATAGATATCTCTGCGATGTTGCTGGAAAGATTGGTATCTGAAGAAACTAGGGGATCTTTATTTCCACAAGACGTAAAATTAGTCCCATTTTGTTTTGCATGGAACCAGTTTTGTACCTGATAAGCCATAAGGGAGTTTAATGAAGGAAACAGCATCATAAAGCTGTTAACTTTGTGCAACAATATAACTAAAAACAGGGAACCTTACCTGTTCCCAATGTACCGAAGGTTTTCCATAGCGACAAGTTGAGGCACTGGTTGATGAAAAAAGTTGTGAGGAATTAGCATTCATGTTACAAGTTACACTAACAGGTCAAAAAAACAGTCAGGGCAAATGTTATGCTTGAGTAAAAGTTGTCTGCATCCTTGATTACTGATTTTGCGAAGATGAATAGTTATGACTTGGTCTGTTCATGCACATAAAATCAATGCACAAGACCTGATGGATAACATAATGATACCTCGTGCCTAAAAATCTAAAAAAGAAAAGGATAGATAATTCCGTACATGAGAAGCCATAGTTTTCTCGTAGTTAAACTGAATATCTACCAAAGAGTTGGGACAGGGAATCTTGGGGCACTTCCCTTAGGTAGGAAAGGAGACTTTCAAAAATTTGTGATTTGAAACATCACAGTCAGATTATTGACAAACTCTACTCATACACTGGTCATTCTACCCAAGTTTGGAACGATCAAGAAAAACATGTGCCTACTCGACCTTTTGTTTCTTGATGCCATCATAAGTGATACTGTCTTAACTTTCAACTTAACTAGTATGACCTTTAAGATTACATCACATCTAAAAGAAGACTTTTAAAACTTCACGCTGTATCAAAAGCTGTTGTATCCATCCATCCAAGTTTTTCTTTTTACCTAAAACTTGCCGCAAGGTCTTCACAAAATTCCCGGCCTAGGCAATCCTCTTTCACTTCTCTGAACAAGTTTTCCATCTCCTCAATCTAACAAGGGATAAAACAAATGCTTTTCGTTACTCAACACCAGTGAATAACTAAATAAGAAATAAGAAGAAGATTACTAACATGAAAAAAAATAGAAGAAAGGATTCGAGCTTCATACAGCAATCAGCAAACAAAATGATCATTCCAATACTTGAAAACGAACAGTTGTTTGCAAAGAGGGAGTTCATTTGCCCGAAACAGATGCATGAGAACACATTAAGTTCATAACCAAATATGGATACCACGCATACAGAAGTACATAAACGAAAAACACCGAGATTCAAAGTTTGAAATGCTCGAATTGATTGGTTGAAATAAATCAAGAATTGTGACGATCAAGTCTTGGATGATAGTTCATCTCTTACAATATGCATGTACTTCATTTAGATCAACAATAGGCTCCCACATTCAAGTAGAACATAACGACCTCCAACACCAAATGCAAAAATATCAGTATATCTGGTGTGATGCTTACACAATTGGTTGTGGCATTTCATAGATCATAGATTGTGACATTTCATAGATCATAGAGCAAACGATTTTCTTGTCACGTGTTTATATTTTTACCCCTGAAATTGTAAAATTTACTTTTGTCTTCTAGGTAAGTTCTTAATTTTCTTCCTGCTGATTATGTACGACAAGGAGCGTATTCCAAAATAATACGGTCAGTTTCTTGGTCCATTTTCTAATCAACATGTTGAAGGTATTGAGTAACATCCAACCCGAACCCTATCCTTGCAACATTCATCACCTGATATCATAGATCAGTGCTGATCATGATGCTATGAGTTAATCCCAGGTAATTTATCCATATGATAGATGCTCATTCACCAAATAATCACTTTACTGCACAAAAGTTGACTTCAACCTCCATATCTATGTGCTTCATGATTCTGACCTGGCTACGCTGGCGAATCAGATATCAGGGAAACATACGCACCTGCTTTAATAGGTGCCTTCCCCGCCAGTTATCTATGAAATCTAATTCTCACATCCAAGGTTAGACTTTCATTTCCGTACCCCTGTAACAAAAATCTAGGGAACATTTTTCCTCAAACTAGCCACCTTTTTCAGATTTGGAAAAGGACTCTGCTCTGCTCAAGAACTCGAACATGATTAAAACTCCAATAAGTCAAGATCCCTATCTTAGACATCGTGATATTTTACACATATAAATCAAGAAGGAAAAATAAATAAGCTAAAAATGCATGGGAAAAGTTGCCTTCCACAATTTTACCAATCCTACCACTTGAGCTAGATCTAGCATGCCAAGACAACCCTTCACGATGGAGAACAACAGCATAGCTGACTCACATTCATCACTCGACTAGGTAGCAAAGAACTTATATAAATTAAATCTTAACAAGTGTTCTGACGGAACATTTAAGTGGCCACTTGCCTAGGACTTGGGCAGTCCCAAAACTTCCTAGGAGATGCCGAACGGTCACTCTTTGTCAGATTTTCTCTGTAGATATAGCTGTATTCTTGTGGCATAGAAAATTATCTAGCTTCGAACGACAGTCTCAAAAGTCTCTCTTCATTTCTCATCACTTTAATCATGCAACATACTTCTTAGATACTATACATACATAAGCTGCCTCAACACCTTTCAAAAGCATCGTTTGCAGGTCATCGTTTTCCGAGCAACATAACCAATTACCAAGCTCGTCAATTTCCATGCCTACAATCACACCGAATCACAGAACCCTAGCCGCCACCTACAAATATCATTATATCATCACCCTCGAAACTTCACACGTCCAACGACAGCACAGTATCAAACAACTGTATATGTTCCTTTTCTATATCATCATCTACAAACATGTGAAGATGTAGATGAATCCCCACTCCAGAACCTACCTTGCATTTGGAACACACAACAGTTCCCTACACTAACAACAGCTAAATGATTGACTGAAATGATTTTTTCTCAATTATAAGGAAGTCCGTATCAAGTTTTCCTCACCCTTCACTCCCTACAGTCCGGATTTTAATACACATATATGTAAAATACTGAGCTACATTTTAATAGAGACAACTATACTAAAATACCAAATGAAAATTTTGACTTATAATTTTAATACCCATTTATATTTTTTCCCTTTAAAATGTACGAAATTAAGTGCGCACACACAATAATCTACAATGCCCAGAGCCAAAACTGCAGGTCACGGGTACTAAGACGTAAATGGAAGCTGCAATAATAAGTACCTTTGCCCAATTTCTCCTCACTCCTTCTAGTAGATTATTAGACTGTTATAGTACATAGGAAGATAATGATGGTGCTGCCAGTACACGGGGAGTAAAACGTGAATAACAGCAATCTATACAAAACCCATCAACGATAATAAAAAATAGAGAGAACCCATCAAATCATATGATCTGAAATTGCAAATGATGGAAGAAAAAACATGAATTTACCTCGGATTCTGTGAAACTTGGTGTGGTGAGTCTCATGTCCTTGACTTGAATCTTCTCCATTCTCAAGGGTTTCTGGTTTGGTTTTCTGGGTTTTTGCTGATTGAAGAGAAACGGCGGCGGACGGCGGAGAACGGCGGCGGAAAGTTGCTCCGGCGGCCGGGGGCAGTGGCTGAATCGGCGATTTCTGCCGGAAAACGGACAAGTAAAAAACCACCGGTAAAAATAGGGAAATATGAAGCATAAAAAATGACGTCTTAAACGAATATGGCGACGTTGTTTTATGTCTCGATAAGGTTGCAACGCCCTGTTCCTTCATCTCATTCAAAAATATAATAAATATCAAATAAATAACAAAATTATTCATGTTTTAAATAATTTAATAGATGAATAAATATTATTTTATAAAATTATTATGAAAAATAATTTTAATCATATATTATAATCATATGTTAAAAATTTGTATCATATTGTTTAGTAATAAAAAATAATTTATCAAAATACATAATTAATAATAATATATTATTATTATTACATAATTTAATACATAGGTAGGTCAAATCAAAACAGTGCAATGCAAGTATTCACATCATAGATTACGAAACTCTTTTTCACGTCACTGTCTCTAGTGTATACTTTGTCAAAAATCAAAACTGTGATGCATGGGCTGCCAGGCAGCAAACTGCGGTGAAGTGATAACACTTGTAACGCAGGCACAAAATTTTAGCTTATGGGACCATGTATGTAGTTTATAGTGTAGTTCCACGAAATATCAAACGAGTCTCAAGTCACATTTGCTAAAACCAAAATGGTACACACTTTCGCAGGCTATCAGAGTAAAGCAACCGCGCCCCCAACAATAACTAAAACAGCTCAAAAAGAAGCTAAGGAAAACATTCACCATGATGAACGGAAGCAGAAGCCATAACCACGAGCCAGCCGAGCTGGAGCAGAAGACGAGACAATGATGACGACGACGATGAAGAAGCTCTGATGTGGGCATCGTTGGAGAAACTACCAAACTTATGAAGAAATTCAGAGACAGAATCGACAAGTACGAGTTCTGTTTTCATGTACATATCAATGACACATTATCACTCGCTTTAGAACGAATCTTTCGTAACTAATAATGCTGCTTGGTTCTTATTTTCAGAGTTGGGATACAACTACCCACTGTGGAAGTAAGATTCAGACAATTGGTAGTTGAGGCGGATGTTCATGTTGGGACAAGAGCTCTTCCGACTCTGCCGAATGTTGCACGAAACACCATGGAATCACTCCTCCAAAAGATCGGAATAAATTTATCTGAGAGAACAAAACTTATGATTCTCAAGGATGTATCTGGCATAGAGAGACCGTCAAGGAATGAAAAATCTTCAACATGCAAAATATTCAGCGATTCATTCCATGAGAAACAATTTCACGTACTGTCATGACTATAGTGCTTAAGCAATACATTGAAAAGAGAAGTCAGTTTAATTTGTATAGAGGTGGCTGTGACGATCTTGAGATCAGGTGGACGCTATCGATCATTCCATTGGAATGTTTCATCATATAATAAAAATGATCACAATGAATCAACTATTACATGTTTATTAGTGTTGAAGCTATCAAATGATGTGCATTGTTCCCTCGAAGAGAACATGTGTGAGGTGAATTTTATCTCTAATATTCTCTTCATTTTAATTTATTCGTTGAGAGTTGGATTAAATTTCAAAATATCTGTTGCAGAAAACAATCTAGATAAGATTGTATATTTTATCCATAAATTTATTGTATTTTCTTTTTTCTAGAAACACAACTTTCAAAAATGGTCTTGTAACCCCTTCGCTGTCTGATTCCAATCAAGTGAACCGATGATCAGGTTTGCAGGAATCCCAGCTCCACTATATGTATGCTCAAGCTGATCGCATTAACCGTCGTTTATCCTGGAAGTAGCACTATCGTGCAATGGTTCATAAGAATCTCAGGCTAACTCATATCATCATAGCCAAGATGAATCAAGCATGGATCAAGTTCTGAAACTGCGACAACGATATCAACAAACTCCTGGTTGCTAGCTGGAGAATTGGTCAGGAAAACCAGAACCCACCTTTATTGGCTTGGGTTAATCAAGAGAAGCATGATAAGAAAATGGTGCCATCTTTTGATGAACGTTTCGGTTATCCAAAGGTAAATTGATGATGGTGACCATTGTGTGTTTTCTAGCCATTATCTTTCATAGAGTTGAGATTGAGCAACCCGTGAAGCTAGCTTTTCATTGTACTTGTGCTGCTGAGGTATCTTGATGATAATCAAATGCTCCAGTGGTGGCTGAATCCCTCACCGGTGAACGACTTTCTCTTTGAAGTTCTATGTCATGAAAACCTTTTTGAAAAGTTGCTGATCAAATGCTTTCATGTAACCCCGGCACCCAGCGGGAAATTTTTTTATGCTTTTAGAAGGTTACGAAGCCTCAAACCACATGGTTGGAGAAATGTTTAACGAATTAGCCAATAATTATTGACACTTTGTTTCAATGTCTTCCGCATAAATCATCTTGTCATGATTCGAAATGTTCATGGATGTCATGTCCTGCTTTAATTTGAGAAACCTTGTTGATTGTTTTAAGATACAAATTACTTGCAATATAGCATCTGTTTGAGAGGTTGGCATAACCGTCACCAAAACAAGATGAAATCAGCACAGCTTTTCGGCTTTGCTTTTCTTCTAGTCTTGGGTTGTTGGTAGCCGTTATCCGAAACCTCTGTTTGGATGATCCCTTTAGGAGTTTAACTGCCATGAATTTAGGGCTGTAAAAAAAAGCATGTTAAACTCGAGGCTTGGCTCGGGCTCGTTAAAAGCTCGTTCGCTTGTTAAACGAGCCGATCATGAACAAAATTCTCAACTCATTTAACCAAAGGAACAACCTTAAGCATACCCCTGTTCAGCTCGGCTCGGGCTCGAACTTGGCTAGTTAGGCTCGATAAGGGCTTGAGCTTTGATTTGTCTTGATAAAAACTCAATAACGACTCGTTATATATATTATAATAAAAATACTTATAAATATATTAAATATAACGTATCTATATTTACTAAAAACTCTATAATTGAAGTTTTTTTTTCTAAATTGAAATGAACCGAACATAAACAAGCCTTTATCGAGTCGAGTCGTAAACAAGTCCTAAATAGACGAGCCTAAACAAGCCCTTATTGAGTCGAGACTGTGCAGACCAAACAGCTAAACGAGCTGAGGCCGACTTGACTCAAGATCGGCTCGTTCGGCTCATTTTACTCCCCTAACCATGATACTACATTAAATTATAGTATCATACCCATTATTCACTATCAAAATTATGAGGCCAGAAAAAATTGTGCTTCCGATGCTCCCAACATCAAATGTTTCTCCAAGTTGGAGATTGAAAGCAACTTATTTTATGTCGTTATCCTTTCCTAATTAATTACTCGCATTAATAGTTGAGGCCAAGTTGACAAACAAGTTCATGGCTAATTCTTGCTAAGCTCTAAGCCCTTGTGAATCACGCATCCTTTTCGATATTCACATTCGACTACGATCACCAAAGAAAATCATCGAAGGATATGTCACGAGTAGATCGAGAGGTCCGAAACTATAGAAACTTAGCGTATCTATGATCACAAGTTTGACGACTTTGAGAGGAGAAAACTCGTGATCGTTGTGATAGATCATGTTCTGCCCTTAGGTTATTACAAAGCATGGAAACCGAGGATCATCTACGCCAAGACATTATCTTACCACAATGTAACACAAGTAAAAAAACGAAAAAGGATGCACCAAAAAGGAGTCGTTTTGTACCACATATATCATAGATGCATGAGCATTCAATTTCACACTTGAAAAAGGCATGCACACACCTTTTAACTAATTCATTTCGTTATACTTCACGAAAATCTAGTGTGATCACGACAATTCATATCTGATGTAAATCACCTGTGACTTGAAATCATATGGTCCACAAATCATCTTAACGTAGTGTCGAAAAAGCCGAGGAAAACGCATATAAATATGAGTCCTAAGAGTCCAAATCTCACTTCAACAAATGCAGTTACAATCAAAAGAGCTCCAAGGATCACAAACACCTTAAGCTGCAAGCAAGAAAGCATTGGAATACCTGAGCAATGGCGCCACATGGAGAAGTCATCCCGAGCTCATACGCTAGGACCAAGGAGTTCACTTGGCCGCCGAGTCTGTCCAATGACAACCTTCATCGCACAATCTCAGACATCTCGTACGAGCTCATGAGACAAGACGTGGTTGACGAGGCCATGAAGGTAAACCTTCCCTCAATACATGAGGTGGAGGATGCCAAGTGCGAGTGTTGTGGAATATGCGAGGAGTGTACGCCCGAGTACATAAGGAAGGTGAGGGAGAAGTTTTCAGGCAAGTGGATATGCGGCCTGTGCTCCGAGGCCGTGAAGGAAGAGATGGAAAAGAACGGAGGCAAAGGCGACGAGGCCCTTAACACGCATATGAGTCATTGTGTGAGGTTCAATAAGCTCGGGAGGGCTTATCCAGTGCTGTGCCAGGCCGAGGCAATGAGGGAGATATTGAGGAAGAGCTCGAGGGTGAGGTCACAGTCGATGAGTCCTAAGGAGAAGGGAGGAAAGAAAGGTGGTGGCATCGCGAGGAGCTCGAGTTGTATTCCTGCTCTCACTAGGGAGATGAATACTCTCGCACTTGGAATTGATCACACTGTCAACCAAGTCGAATGATCTAGTGAATGCGATTCTTGATCAACCTCAAAACTCGGAAGGGTTTTTGCAGGTTGCTGACACTGTTCTTCAACTATTGCTATAGTTTTTTAGCGACTGCGGTCGGAGTTTAAAGTCATCTACTAGGTTGATCTTGAAGTCTTTGAACCCACTTTCATCAGTTCCTCACCTGGAATGGTTTTTTAGTTGGTTCAAGACACCTATCATACCGATTCACAGGCATATAGTTGACGTATATGTAAGTTTCTAATTGTTGGGTCCTCCTATGTAATCCATTTCTTATCTGTGATGATTATGTTTAATTCATATCCGCGTTATGCCCTATCGTGCTAAAGACCCTCAATCACTGGATGGTCAATATACAATCCTGATAGACATGACAATCTCTAAGCTTCGCCCTGTATATATAGTTTCCGTTCCACGTAACACAAATAGACAGAGTAAGAACACGAAAGGACAAACACAAAGCAGTTGCTCGAACAGAGTTTAACAAGATTAATGTACAACAGTATCATAAGAAGTTAACAAGATATCCAAGGAGCAGCAAAAGCACAACAGGATCATCAGAGTCGCTGCATCCTAGTTTTCAGCTGAAACTATTTTTCGGGTATCAGCTAGATGAAAGACCAGTTAACAAACATGAAACAGATGCAATGAGCGGTTTCTTCTTCGTTCAGTACCTTCCACGCGACAGCCCTTTCATATGACACCGGCCTGCCCATGCTTGAAGAGCAAATCCCGCCCTCGAAGCACGCAAAGCCCTACACAAAATAATATAGCAAGTGAAATGTAAGTAGGGAAACATGTGGATAGGCTTCCAGTCACTGTTATTTGCTGTGAGTGAAGGTATACCTGTTCTATTGTCAGTGGGAACTCAGAGCAGAGCGCCTTTCGTCCATTATCATCCAGAATTTTCTCTAAAGCAATGTCTTGCAGCGCAACCAAGGAGGTCTCAAGCATGTCAAGGCCCGCCTGATTCGCAAAGGTAAAAACAGGGACCGACTGCATACAAATATAACAGAACGTGATCAGAATCACCTCAACACCAAAAACAAACAAGGAATGTCACTTACCAGGGTAAAGTTACTACTGTACTACACAAAGGCTCGGAAGACTAGAAGAAGCAGCGCATAGATAGGCAGGAAGAATTTACCTTCAAAGAGCAACACAGAATCGCATCAGAATGATGCCACAGAGACTTGAGAACATCACTCCCCTCAACATTAGACTTCAGCAAGTCTGATCCCGAGAAGCATCTGCAGTTAAACACAACGGAATGAGTTACACACTCGTAACAATACTGAAGATCTTCAACAAGAAGTATAACGTTATTGTCGCATGCCTATAGCTTTGCAAGATCCATCGAGCCAGAGTACTCGCTTCAAGGTTAGCAAATTGCGACCGAAGACCAGAATGAGAACCAACATTGGGAGAAAGTGCCAGTGCAACCCTCTGGACAGAAGCTACTATGCTCCGAACATATTGTCGAGCCATAGCAGCCACATTATCTTGGAGGTGACTCTCGAACGCAAATTGGAACGCGATTGTCATCACGGATCTAGTAGTTCCATTACCAGTAAGGTGGTCAGTAGACGATTTATTCCCAGCTGGGCCCACATCAAGAGCTGAAGCAAGATCCAAGGTTCGATTTGGACTCGATGTTTCCTGTGTTCCATGAAAAGCAAATTCGCATGAGAACATAAGCATATTTAGATTTCGGACACAAAAGCAAGATTTTATGGAGTGGAAATTTAACCTTGGCGGAACCAAGAGGAATGATGCGAAATCCAGAAGGAAGAACAGGTGCTTCATCAGCAAATGATGCATCTATGGGAGCAAATATGAGTTCAGCAGAGGTGCCCACAGCATTTTCATCAGTTCCACTACACAGCTGTGAATCATTATCAACAAGAAAATTAGAGAGAAGTGGTTTGATATGATAATAATTTGGAATTAAACACAGGATTGGTGCAAAAATCGAAAAAAGAACATGGTATGTTACTGAATGGAAGGAAAATAATCTACAACAAGGCCATCATATTCCACTTATTGCAGATTATAAGATATGATAGGATCTATGTTTACCTGCAAGAGAAAGATCTCCCTTGGCATTATCGTATCTTCAGTGTAATGGGCAAAACCCTCCAGCTTGATAACTTCCAAGAGCTAGTAACACAAATAAATATAACTCAGATTCAAATAAAACAAGGCAGAATAAGGTAGTTCAGTTTATCAAAAGATTTATGCCATCGGCAGCCAGCAATAGGCAGCACACTGCATTTCCTTGATCAGACCATGCAGAAGTCAAGAGCTTTTGATGCGGCTAGTTTCAGATTAAATGTATTGACAGAAGACAGAAATGTTTCAACCAAAAGAACAAGAGAAAGTGGGGAAAATCACAAATTGAATCAGCTAACCTCTTCATGCTCAATTGTGTGAGCCAATGAAAGTACAACTTGATTGGTGAAGTTGCCTATCCGAGCTCCTGGTAAACTATATGGACCAACTTTTGCAGCCATTGCTGAGTAAGAATCAATGTTATCGTCTGCCCATTCTGATCTGTGCTCCCTTAAAAACCTAAGTAGAACTGCCGGAGGGACATTCTGCAAAACAATCAAAAGCTATTAGCATTTTAATCAACAAGTTGTTTGATTCATGCCCTTAAGGACTGAGACAAGTAAGAGACTACTTCTAATGAGTTTTTCACATCAAATGGTCAAGCTAATACGCAAGGAGAATAAAAAAAGCCACGACAGCTTGCTGGCATCACATAGCCTAATAGTTCAACTTCGTCCAGGTTGCAGAAGATTTAAGTGATGCAAAAGGATCAACTAAATTGCGGCTGGTATGATGCAGGTCATACAATGACTTGACAGAAAGAGAGTAGATATTCAACACGAGCATATGGTTTGATATCCTAAGTTCAAGCAAGATGCTACTATGGCGAATCAATTGACAATGCAAGACATCAACTAACCTGCAACAGCATGGATGCTTTTGCACACAGAACACCACTGTTGACAGCTGGAAACCCATTAGCATATGCAAGGTTCAATGCCATCAATTTATCAGAAGAAGCATTGACAAGAACAGTAATATCATCCGTGCCATCATTTCCAATCAGCGACCACCCTTGATCCGCAAATCCATTCAGTGCCTCATTGAAACCCCTAGCATATAACCCATCAGACTCAAAAAACAGATGGTCAAGTGAAAACAACAAGATTCAGTCGCCATAATCCAGACATACCTGTTCAGCTTTAGACTTAGTGCTCGTAATGCTGCAGGCCTTCTACCCCAATAAGAGACATTTGGCTGTGAAACTTCCTGGGCAATTTGTCTCAAGTGACGCAACGCCTACAATGTATAATGCAAATGATGTATAAATTATAAGCATTCAAATAAGGTTAAGACAGTTCCCTTGTTCCTAACCAAAGATAGAGAAGGAGGGAAAGGACAATTCGAATTGACAACTGAAAAATAATTACTACATGACAAGGCAAAACATAGTAAGTACCGCCATAGTCGTTTTCTGAGCCAGCATTGTCGAAGATTCATACAGGGGGAGCAAGACTTCAGGAACATTTCTTGGCTGTTTCAAAATATTAACAGACAGAAGTTACTAAAAAGCTCAATGCAAATTACCAAACTAATGAATAGACATAAGAGCCTTTCTAACCTCAAGATCCATATGGTCCACAATGTGAATTATGGAACCACCACCTTCACACGGCCTTATCAGGTAGCCACTGGGTAATATTTCTGCTCGGACAAAATTCGGAACATGGGGCACACTTGGACCGTTTTGGGTATTGTTAAGTGATCTTCCACATACCTGTATTTGATTGCATTGGATCAGAAATAGCTTCATCTTGATCTGAATATTTAATTCAAACAAGACAATGCAACATACCACTAGACTGCCATCCTCCATAACAGAAGTATACCGCAGCAGCCAGAAATCACGGGCAGGTGCCAGAGTAGTTGGCGCATAAAGCTAAATCAACAAAAACAGCATAGTGCATTTCAGGTGATGTAACACATGTGGCTCACGCGACATATGGTAGAAAAAGGGAAAGCAGTGATAACCTGCATATAGAGCAGTTCAATGGTTCCACCATTGGCAGTGGGCAGCACGTTAAGCACATCCACAGCTCGGCATTCGCGACACCACGAAGGCCTATCCTCGAGGATTTCTGCTACCTGTTACACATTTGAAGAAATTAAAACCAGCTAAAACTGGGACAGCACAGTAGGCAGACCCACGAAAAGTGCTCACTCTGGTAGGTTCAAAACCCACTAGGCCGCAGGCTCGTGCTGCCACTCCAGTGCAGCCATGAGAAATAGCAACGATTCCAATGGAATCCGGACCAGACTGCAAAATTTAAGCTGTGCATGATCAGCAATGTTTACGCAAAACTCCACCTTGCAACTTAATTGAAGGCACATACATTCCACATTCACCCCTGTGCATGATCAGCTGTGATGACCAATATTTACAACTCCACACTGAAAATTAAGGAAGCAAGAAATCCTAAAATTTCACTATGCATCCACATCACAACATCGGATAAAATACTTTGTTCTGTCACACGATAAATCACCCATTACAGGACAACCCAAAACAAACCACACAGCAAACCTCCAATCAATTGATACGCTCTCTAAGCTGTTTGATACTCCCTCCGTCCCACGCATTTTGCAACGACAAGTAATTCGAAGTATAATTTAGTACAATCAAACATCATTTTATACAAAATTATTATGAGACACTAATGATAGATTAAATTATGAACTTTAATCCTGAGTCAGTTTAAAAAATTTCTGATATCGTTAAGAATAAAAACCAAATGCTTTGAAATACATGCTGTTGCAAATAGTATGAGACAAAGAGCATATCTTATAACCTTTTAAAAGTCCAAATCGGCGAATTGTACGGTAAACTAAGCACTTGAGTGGTTTCAATACCAAGTCTTATGAGACCGAGCATGAAGCATGAAGCATGAACAACCTTCTCAGCTATTTAAGAACATTCTTAATATATTAGCACATGCCAACAACAAAAAAACAGCATGCAAAGGATCATTCGCAAGAAACGAACACAATGAGCAGTGGTGCCGTTAGACCACAAGATTAGTGCCCTCTGTCGCAACCACGACAACAAATAGTTAATTACAAAGTACAAGCAGCAGACTCACAACTATCAATTATTAATCACTACTTGATTACTCAATTAAAATAAAGCCAAGTATGAAGAGATGAGTGACCTTCATTCCGGGCATTTGGACCCACTCAACAGCAGTTCCAATAGCCTTTG
>LIEC01011654.1:109583-146312 GCA_001925005.1 Drosera capensis
AATGTTTACGCAAAACTCCACCTTGCAACTTAATTGAAGGCACATACATTCCACATTCACCCCTGTGCATGATCAGCTGTGCATGATCAGCAATGTTTACGCAAAACTCCACCTTGCAACTTAATTGAAGGCACATACATTCCACATTCACCCCTGTGCATGATCAGCTGTGCATGATCAGCAATGTTTACGCAAAACTCCACCTTGCAACTTAATTGAAGGCACATACATTCCACATTCACCCCTGTGCATGATCAGCTGTGCATGATCAGCAATGTTTACGCAAAACTCCACCTTGCAACTTAATTGAAGGCACATACATTCCACATTCACCCCTGTGCATGATCAGCTGTGCATGATCAGCAATGTTTACGCAAAACTCCACCTTGCAACTTAATTGAAGGCACATACATTCCACATTCACCCCTGTGCAACTTTATCCTATGACCATTATTTACACCTTCCATACTGAAAATTAAGGCCGCAAGAAATGCTAAAATTTCACTATGCATCCACATCACAACATCGGATAAAATACTTTGTTCTGTCACACGATAAATCACCCATTACAGGACAACCCAAAACAAACCACACAGCAAACCTCCAATCAATTGATACGCTCTCTAAGCTGTTTGATACTCCCTCCGTCCCACGCATTTTGCAACGACAAGTAATTCGAAGTATAATTTAGTACAATCAAACATCATTTTATACAAAATTATTATGAGACACTAATGATAGATTAAATTATGAACTTTAATCCTGAGTCAGTTTAAAAAATTTCTGATATCGTTAAGAATAAAAACCAAATGCTTTGAAATACATGCTGTTGCAAATAGTATGAGACAAAGAGCATATCTTATAACCTTTTAAAAGTCCAAATCGGCGAATTGTACGGTAAACTAAGCACTTGAGTGGTTTCAATACCAAGTCTTATGAGACCGAGCATGAAGCATGAAGCATGAACAACCTTCTCAGCTATTTAAGAACATTCTTAATATATTAGCACATGCCAACAACAAAAAAACAGCATGCAAAGGATCATTCGCAAGAAACGAACACAATGAGCAGTGGTGCCGTTAGACCACAAGATTAGTGCCCTCTGTCGCAACCACGACAACAAATAGTTAATTACAAAGTACAAGCAGCAGACTCACAACTATCAATTATTAATCACTACTTGATTACTCAATTAAAATAAAGCCAAGTATGAAGAGATGAGTGACCTTCATTCCGGGCATTTGGACCCACTCAACAGCAGTTCCAATAGCCTTTGAAAGAAACTCTGTTAAAGTCTCTTCTGCAATGGACAAAAGCCTGGGAAAAATACAAAAGCAAAGAATCCCACATGAGCCACACCCCAATCAAACAGGCACCAAAACACAAGAGACCCAAAACTCATAGCATCCAATGCCCTAAAAAACAACACTAAACCAACATATCAGCACAAACCCAAAGATTTTATTCCCCCACTAACCCTGCAGGACTAGCATCCCTTGGTGGATGCTGTGGCACCAATCTGTTTTGTTGACCACTTGTCACCACTGATTCACAGCTTGTGTCCTTCGAAGTGAGTCCCTTCTGCGACAAAAACCCAATTCGTCATATCCTCGAAAAAGATGGAAATTGATTTGGAAACAAGCTGATCAACATGTTGACAGAAACAGCCTCCTGGTTTATGCAACACTGTGTTTAAGTTTAAGCTCTCAAACCTCGCTTTAAGCAGGACTCCTAATCACAGGGTGAATAAGCAAATAAGCTGATAAACATTGCGACAAAGACGATATTGCAAAAAAATGAAAGTCTTTAGTGTTGGATAAGTACGCAAGAAAGCAAATAAGCTTACATCCTGTGTGTGCTGGCGATAGTAGCCATTCTCATACACCAGCTGAGACACATGCTTCTGCAACCTGTCATTCTCCTCCATTAACAGCTTGTTCATAGCATTCAGCTTCCTATTCACAGCTTGTAAACTTGAAGCCTCCTTCCTCTGCTTCTCTCTACATCTGCAACAATTGGATCAAGCATAGAATATCAACAAATATCCCAACATATTCACATGAACACAATATTGGAATAAAGAGATCTACCATGGTAGAGGACTCCATAAATTGCCAAAATGATAACAGAACACATAGACAACCATCCTTGCAGAACCAAGAGAAGAAGAAATGAACTAGGAACAAAGATGAGAGAGGATCAAAAGTACTCAATGATACCTTCTGTTCTGAAACCAGACTTTGATCTGCTTCGGATCAATATTCGAGAGAATCGGGCACTCGCGGATAAGCTGCTGGCGACGGAGAGAACTGGGTTTAGGGCATTCATGATAGAGCCTCTCAAGGGCCTCAACCTGCTCAGGTGTATACCTCACATACTTCCCATTGTCCAAACCAGCGCCTCCCTTCCCATCTTTGCAGGACATTGCCATCATTCTATTCCTCAAATCTCAACCCTTTCTCCTTCAACTCCAAAGCAAATCAATCTCTCAACCCAACAAATGAGAAACTTTCACTCACCCAGTTTCTTCAAGCTCATCCTCTTCCTAACCCCAAATCAACCCTTTGCAAGAACTTCAAATGGGTACTCAGAAAAAGGCTATTCCTTCACCGTGGTACCAAAACCCAAGAAATATTCTCACTACCCAGATGGAGTTTTCTTGTCAACAGAGGCTATACACTGCCCCTACAGCAAATTCAGCAATCCAAAACCACAACTCTCACAAGATAAGATGCTCACAGAAGAATACTGATCAACCCAACAGAAACAATCACCAAACCATCAATGAAAACAACAAAAACAAAAACATTTCAGCCCAGAACAGAACTATCTCCATTATCATCATCATATTCATCCCCACACACCTCGTGACCCTTTCACCCCCTCCTCTTTACACCACAACAAACATACAACGTACCATCAAGCTCCCAACACATTGAACCAAAAAGGGGCTGAAACCAAAATAGACAAAACAAAGGCTCCAAAGGGTCCCTAAAAAAGCCAAAACCACACACCAGAAACAGGTACAACTTCGTTATGGGTCACAATCTGGTTTACTATAAACAGAACCCTTCACTGCTCTGACCACACGATTGATGAAAGAAACAGACCCTAATCAAATGAAAATCAAAAACCCAAATCGGTAGTGATTAAATTAAAGACTCAACAACAACCCAAAACCCAAATTGAATGGAAAGATCTTGTCTTTGTATAGGGTTCTGATGCTGTGTATTGATTTCCATTAGGGTTTTCACTGCCCCTTTGGTTTAGGCTTTTTTGTCAGAATGGGGAAGGTGAAGAAGGGGGGGACAGTGATGGGTGTGTATAGGATCACTGCTGTCTCTAGTGATCTAATGTGTAGGGCACCCTTGTGTGCCAAGGGGCATCAAGGTTGGATCTTTTTATCATTTTTCTCGTTCAAATTGGAGAATTGGGTATAGACCAGAGGTTGAGGTACATGTAAGGAGGTGTGGCTTAGAAGATGTAATATCATCTCCGTGTCCTGATCAAACAACTTCGAGTGATTAAAAACTAAAAATTTATTTTTAAAATTTATTAGAAAAAAACAATGCTTATTTATTATTGAAATAACTCCTTTTGATGAGTTTAAAAACAATCAGGAGTACAAAAGAACTGAAATGAATTTGAGATTAGATATTACAAATGAGAGTAACACAAAACAAAAGAAGCAATATGTTTTACTATCTTTATCTCATATTATAAATAACACATTCAATTATTATATTATTTAAAATATATTATTATTCTTTTTCGTTTGTTATCTTGATACAACAATAAAATTATACCGTTAAATTCAAATTAAAATATATAACTTAAATTATCATTAATATTTCATAATAATTTTTAAAAAAATTACGTTTAGTCATTTCACGACACGAATCAAACCTTGTATCCACTATTTTTTAGATTGTTTATAATTTAAGAAGAAGGAAATAAGATATTCGTGACTCCGTAAATATATCTGTGGGATCTTTTTCTTTTCATACGATCGCGAATATTACCTAGGCCACTATCATAAAAGCATAACAAAGCCAAACACGATATGATACAATAAACCAGTGACAATCAAATAAATCCAAAGTATCCAATTAAATTATGTGACAAAAGCACCGACTCACAACAGATATTGCGAGTATCTGATAATGGATTTAACGGTGGTGTGATAGGGAAGTCAGCTTCCTTGATGATTAATGTTCTTTAATCACACTTTTTATACACAATGGGGTTTAGACAACGAGAGTGGAGCTGTTACAGTGCTCAACGACAGACGATGTGTAATGTGATGAAAGCACTCTTTGCTCATTGGTGGTGGGTCGGTGCATGTTTTTGAATTTGGCAAGTTTTTTGATTTCAATCGTTTCTTTTTGCCCTTGATATACCATCACTTTTTGTGTTAGAAAAAGAAAATATCTGTTGCTTTAGATCGTGCAAAGGCAAATGATGAGGATCTCGCATGTTTTGTGTTCGATTCAGAGACAAAATGTGTGTGTGCCCGGCAAGTGTGATACACAAGTTTTTTCACCTGGCCTGCCGCCTCGACTCTTCTTGAGCCTCGACGAAGTCTCCTTGATCCTTTTTGAGATGCGTGATCCTGCATATCGCGACTTTATCAACTTGTATCCCGACATCTAACGTTTTCAGCTTTCTGTGGACCTGTAAAAGCAATTACATGTCTTAACTGTAGATGATCTAATATTTGTGCAAAATGTCTTGAACTTCAGGTTAAATTGTCGTCACTTGAAGGTTCGACGCTTGCTGGATTTGATCTCATGACCTCCAACACATATATGTCTGATTATTATCACTTGAATCGCTTATACATTCAAAATATATATTAACCAAAACCTCAGGACTATAAATGTCATAATGAAGGATAATGTAAGATATTTTTGTTGATTTGGAGAAATTGAGACTTGTTGCTCTAATTAATGAACCGGACAAAGATCATAAATAGATTTCCAAAGCTATGATAAAAAAATTTTAAATTAAGATGTCTAAATGGAGTAATATATAGGTAGTAGCTTTGGCTGGTAGATCAGGCATACAGGGGAATATTTCGATGTCATTGTCAACTAAATTCCCACCT
Source organism: Drosera capensis (assembly GCA_001925005.1). Taxonomy (NCBI): domain Eukaryota; kingdom Viridiplantae; phylum Streptophyta; class Magnoliopsida; order Caryophyllales; family Droseraceae; genus Drosera; species Drosera capensis. Next base: position 114,691 of record LIEC01011654.1, read on the forward strand.
TCTGTCGGTACAAAATCTACACGGAGCTACTATATCACACCTGCGGAAGAGATGCTATCAATATATACTTTCTTCATAATTAATAACCATATTATATCAGTTTTATTATATATATATATTAATCATTATTATATAATTCAATTAGTATTTTTGAGAAAGTTCGTTACTTATTATAACAACGTAAAAAAATTATTTTTACTAATATAATGTTAAAATATATGACTTAAATTATCATTAATATTTCACGATAATTTTATATAAAAAAATGTTTAATCATTTCACAAACGATTCATAATATAAACAGTTTTATTACTCCATCTAAGTCAACATTATAATTAAATCCACGGCGGCCGGAATATCTTGTTCGAGGAACACCATATAACATCACTTATAAAAACAATTAACAGTACTTGTTGTGTGCATGTTTTTTTCATTAATACGAATCCCTTCACGAACACGTACGATACAATATTAATGATAATTCATGTTGTGAACTCGAACATTAGGCCATATTGAAAACTTTCTCATATCGTAAAGATCAAGAACAAAATTTATCAAAATATTAATTTTTTTTTGAGGAAATGTATAAAATATTCCATCTCATTAAAATTACAATAGTTATACACGTGGAACAAAAAGATTTGTGTTATAAATCATCCACGTGACGATCAAGCGTCATTTTACACAAAATTATCATAAAATATTAATGATAATATAAATTATATTCTTCAATTCTAGATTATTGACGTAATTTTATTGTATTATTAAAACAAATAATAAAATTTCTCAGATCAGGAGTTCAAATATATTCATGACAAGCTGTTTTATGATGATGAGTTCGTCGATAATTATCGATTTAAAAAATTCATCAGATTTATAGGATATGTGATAGGTCAAAAAAAATTCCTTAATATTTTCAAACAAAATAATAATAAAATTTCTTATAATATATATATTAAATAATATAATCATTATTTAAGATTATAATTTATTTAAAACAAAACAAATATATTATCTTAAGTTTGTTCAAAGAAGTTAACAGAGGGATGAATGGAGTTTCTGGTGTGACATGACTCGTACAGTGGAAACATACAAAAGGGATATTGATTTGATGTGGCATAATATATAATATACGAGGGTGACTACACAGACAAGATTGTTATTTTAGTCCCATTTTTGTCAGATGTAGATGGAATTGAAACGCACTAAATTGTTTAGCGTTATCGCTTGAATTGTGCGGGTTATCCTTTTACGGTGTTCACTTTGATGGCATCTGACCGCAAGTTGGGATGGAGCAAATCTGTGACAGTGAGGTTTGACAAGGGTATATTTGTCTGACATTGGGACCATAAAAAAAAACAGAGAGATGGATGGGATGGATGGATGGATGGAGACTTCATAGAATAACGTCAATGTATTGATCTAGTATTACATAAATACGTTCTGTTTAGCCATTTACAATTTGCCTTCGTTGGCTAACAACGGCTCTCTTCAACCCAAATTGTTCAAACCCAAGAGATTGTCGTCGTGGTGAACTATCCAAAATCCAAAAAAAAAAAAAAAAACTTGTTGTCGTGATAAATTTGGTTCTGAATGGTTAGACACTAGAAAATTACGTATCAAAGATTATTTATTCATTTTAATTACGTACAAAAATTAAATCATTAATCTAAAATTTAAATACATAATTTAAACTATCATTAATTTCATTAAGATGAATGACGATTTATAATATGAAGAACTTAATTATTTACATAAAACAACATTGTAATTTCATTAAGACGAAGAAAATAATATTAATCATTTGTTTAAAATGTCAAACCATTGAAAACATATACTCCTCGTATCAATGTCAAGTCAAATGAGACTCAAAAAATATTACTCATTTCGTCCTAAATTAATTAAGTCACATTTATATATTAACGAAAAAGTTTTTTAAGTTATGAATCATTCGCGGGATAATTAAATAATATTTTTTTTAAATTTATCGTGAAATATAAAAAATAATTCAACTTACTTGCTATAACCCTGTGCCAACAAAGTTTCAAAATATCATTTAATATCAAAAAATAACACATCAAAATACATAATAAATAATATAATTACTGCACAACGTTTCAATCTTTTTGAAACATAAAGAGATCTTGTCCCACATAAATTGTAACATTCAACAATAATTATGTTATTCAACATATTTTATAAAGTTTTGTTATTCGTCTTAATGATACATCAAAATTACGTCGACAAATGGTTAAAAAGCACAAACTATCACTAGTGTTATACATGAATTTTATACATGATAACGTTTAATTGTCCCCGAATTATTCATAACTCAAAATAAAATAAAATTTGTGTCACGTATGCAAAAGTCATAATTTAGACGAAACAGAATAGTATTGCAAAAGTCAGGGCCTCATCCAACTAATGTGTATCAGCATTTAACGACCTACTATCGATCTACCTGCGCTTTGAATGAACTTTGTAGGGCATTTAACCACAACAAGAGAGGGTGATAATAGACTTAATCATGAGTTCAGCCGGACTCTAGGATATATTCTGATAGTGCTACTAGACCCTCTTAGATCTTCTCTCAAGTGTCCCCAAGTTAATTAAAGTTATTCTTTGTACGGTCATGGAGCCTGTTAAAATGTTGTGTAATTTGACTCACTTGGTGCATTTTGAAATGAGAAGGCGAACAATCGTCCCATTATACATGTAACGTTTCGATGGTTCTGTCTTCTCAGGACAGACAGAACCAGAAGTATGTGCTTTTATAACAGAAGAGACATAGATATGCTATTCAGTGGACAAAGATATCGTGATATGGATCCATGCAATGTGCCACCAAAGAAAGAGGTCCATACCTCGGAGTTGTGGCATCCGTGTGGTGGCGCTAGCTAGATGAAGGTCCTCGAGGGTTTGTTGACTTGGGATTGATTTATCAGGCGAAGGAACAAGATGACCGAGGCAAGACTTCCATGGTGTAGGAGAGGCAATGTTTTGCCTCACTGACATCGCAACAACCAGCTCTACGCCTAGTCGAGGAGACCAACCTAGAAATTCTGTTACGAAGAAGGCAGAAAGACGGAGATCAATCACACAAAGCGAATTAGTAAGTCGAAAAGAACGAATAAGGTTGCAAGCAGATCGCTTAATCTTCTGATATGATCTCCATACAGAAATGGAGATCGACGCCAAGCTCATTAGGTCCAAGCAAGATCAATGGCCGTGCGTATGCATAAAAAACTAGCACGTATATATGAGTTAGATATCTATCTGTTAAATTATCCTTACAATGTCACTGTTACGCAGAAATCTAGCACATGCATATATGCAGCACTTGATTCCATCAGTAGAGCTCTCGCGTCGAAGAGGACCTGTTGGAACACGTATCAACCAATGTGGCAAACCATAAGTTAATCTGGATTACAAATTCAGCAAAATAAAAAGTTGCAGCACAAAAAGGAAAAATTTTGGTTGCTGGGTTTGTACTACACATTCCATTAATTGAGTAACAGAGAAGATGGCAGAGAGCTGAGCAGGCAAAATGGTGTTTGACCAAAAGCTAATGAGTAGTTCGATTGCAGATTGCAGAAAATTCAGATTCTGAAACTATGACCAAATTTTTCAGTCAAAATTCCAATAACAATTCTAATGCTTAGTCCCATATTGATCCTAAACTGATCTGCATGCATTTCTCTGTACGTAACAGACTTAAGATACATGGGTAAGTCGCTTACAAACAGTTCGTAACAAAAAATGATCCCCCAGGCTAGTAGAGTTTCGAATCCCGACTCGAAATTTAAGAAAATGTGTAAACTATTTGGGGAACCTTTGCATTGGAACAAGAAGCAAGAACGAAACATGTTACTGATGGGGCGGACTAAATGATTAGAATGATATTCTCAAGTTTCACATCCTTGGTGAAACATTATTGCAACAAAAAGAAATTTTGAGCTTTTTTAATGATTTTTGTTAAGCGTTTTCTTTTCCAACGAAGTTGGTGGCACTAGGAACAAAGATAGTGTCATAGTGATATGCAATGAGATGATTTGTGTCTCATAAGTACCAAGGATAATAATTAGTAGCACAATATTTTCTATCTGGGTTCATAATCACATGATGGACAATACTCCTACCGTATGTATAAAAAGTAGGCACGTGTATTAACACACAAAATTATTTATCCGTTAAAATCCAATGGTTAAGATAAAACAACATCAAATCCAATGATCACCAATCATTTTAACGGCCTCTTCCCGAGCATTGGATTCGCCATCATTTAATTTTGGCCATTAGATTTCGATGGATACATAATATCAGCATTTAGATCATAATAGTAACAAAGATAACAGAGAGGATTCAAATCATAGATAGAAGCTTGGATCATAAAAGAACAACTCCAGCTGGGGCAACAATCCAATCAGCAGACTTCAGCTACATACCTTATTCGCTCCAATAAAGAGAGCCCAACAAGCTTGTCATCTCTTAGGCTGTGGACAGATCAGCGCATCTCGGAACTGAGTGAACCTTAACTGCAGCACTGCAAATGGACCTAGCATGAGACGATCTCTTGATGTATTCAACTGCAATCTGATCACCAGGTCTGTCAGCAAATCGTATACAGAGAGTACATATGGTATGTTTTGCATCAAACACATCTTTCAGCAGATTCCGCAGCAGCCTGTCACGGGGTTAGAGTTTCGTGACCCGTGTGGCACTCAAACTACTCACGCCTTCGCTTGAGTTCAGCCAAACTCGAACACAAAGAGGTTTTGTAAGAACTTGCAAAGTGAGAATGAGAGCTTTAGACACGCTTTGAGAGCAAAGAACGCTTTCTATTGCACCCGGGTTTTTTTTGTAGCTTTTCTTGGTGGTTTGGCAAATGAGTCAACCCCGTATTTATATACACAACCTAAGAAAGTTCTAGACCCTGCATGTTCTCGACTTTCTAACCCTAGGGTTTACAAGAGAGTCCTAGAAAACTCTAGAAACCCTAACTCTCCACAAGTTTGTAGAATGGTGGAGAATGTTTGAGAAGCTTCCGGAACTCGGGCTAGGGTTTGCATCATATTGGATTGGGCTTCATTCGGGCCCAAGTGCTTGGCCCAAGTCTGATTTTCAAGCATTTAGCCCATGCGTAACAAGCCGCCTCCCCTCATTGAGTTGAGTTTAATCAGGATAAGAATCTACCTCAACCTCAGTGGATTTCTTTGTAAATAAATCTAGAAGATCGCCTTAAGTGGCTAAACCTGGAGAAACCAAAAGACATTACTCCATATTAGCATGAACAAGCTGATGATAATGATCCTAATAATAAAGTCAGCAAACATTGACAATTTTCAGTTAAATCAGAACAACATGAACAAAAGCAAACCAATTCCTCTGGGTTGGGACTTTTCCTCAGTTGGATCAATATTTACTGTTCTTGACAGAAGTTTCATTGATGGCATAGATCCCCTTCTAAGGCTATCTTTGAAGGCATAACAATATTAATGTCCTAAAGACATATCTTAAAACACGATACTACTCAAACCATGCACCCTTTTTCTTGGTCTGAACCCCTTTAGCCTTTTTAACATCATCCTCGGCAGAGCACTCGGATTTAAAGTCTAAAACAGCAAAAACGCCAAAACCATTAGCAACAGATATATGTGGCGCAACAACAAGTAGATGTAACAGATAAACAATCACTCGGGGGTGGGGAAGCAAGGCTTGTGTGGATCGTTATTCGTTTTGCGATGGATGCATTCCAACCCTCTTTTTTCTCATGCAATCCCCAGATTTATAATCTTTCAACAAAAGAGCATATATACAATGACTAAGGTACCATTGTATCGCTACAATACTTCGCAAAATTCTGTACTTGTTCCCTTGCAATTCTAAAACCTTAACCAATGGCATTCACAGACACGCCAATGCCAGTAACCAATTCATGTCGAAGCACCCTTGGGTGGGAAAAAATAACATATCATATTAAAACCAGCTGACTATTATTAACATATCAGGTCGGCATCTCCTATCACACTATAGTCACAGCTTCTACGAGATTTTTGCTTGTAATGAGAAGCTGATTGTTCTGTTCAGCAGCCGAAGAGAACGAATTCTTAGTGCGCTTCGGGGCCTCTCTAGCCAAAACCAAGAATCCTATCCTGATGACCAGTAATCGTCATCAGCGGAAAATACGTGAAGTCCCATTATCATCACCCGCACACTTCCAACCCCGACGATCGAACACTGTCAACCAGACCAATCAACCGCGCAAACCAAACCCTAACCCCCAAACCCCAAACTATCCGATCGGATATTCATGTCATGGGTCAGCGATGAAATCAAGAACTGAATCGAAAGCACGGAGAAACGAGAAAAGAGGAGTATACATTATCGTGTAATCTTCCAAGTCGTTTTTGCAATCACTCTTGAACACCGTAACTTCTTATCCAGATGTTTATTTTGGGATTAGGACATGATTTAATGATACTTATCTCGTTAGTTTCGGGCTTTGAGGACATTATGGCCCAATGGGCCTATGAACTCAATCCTGTTTTGATTGAGTGTTGACGGTGAGAATCAATGAATTGAAGTGGGAGTCACGTTGGGAGGAGGAAGATAGCCATCAGCCGCAAGCAGCGCTAGCAAGTCACGTGACAGGAGAACACCTCCCGACACGTTGCCGGTTCCGGAGACTTGTTAAAAGACCATGACGCCGCACGTGCGACCGAGTTCTCCGAAACCTCTATACTTGTGATTTACGCGAACAAACTACCGTCACCATTACGAGTTTTCCTCGTCAGATTAAGTTCATAGTGTCGTCGTTCCATCGACAGGTCTTTTGTTTTCTACAATCGATATAAAAGAATGTACATCTCATCTTTTTCGGATTCTATATACTGTGAGAGTGTCTGAAGTGTTATGTGATTCATCGACAGTCTATATTCGACCTCATCAAAATATGATTAAGATACTGATTCAATTAATCATTATCAATGTACATATTTTACTATTAGCAAGTTTGATACATAGTTGAAAGAAAAGGAGAAAAGGGAAGAGGAGTGGAGGGGGAGTAAAGGGCGTTTTGTGTTGACCAGTGACCACCGCAAAGGCCAAAAGGTTGAGCATTGGGGCTTTTTGGGCCGGTTCACAAGCAAAGTCCCCCCAACAATTTAACTTAAGCCGAAAAGAAAGAAAAAAAATTAAACCAAGTCACATGACCACTGACACCGCCTCCACCATCTTTGTCACGTGCTCGGACCCACTCTTCCCCTCCCTTTTTTCCTCTATGAACAAAACATTCAAAGCCACCACCATACAAGTTTCCCCGCTTGTGACACAATTATCAGGGTAGGCATGAAATGGATGATTGAATTTTGATATTTATTTGTTTATTTTTGTGAGAGGAGAGGATGAAAGATGAGAAAGAAAATAAAAATAAAAATTGGATGATACGATATGATATAAAATAAAAATAAAATTATATTTTTGATTATATAATGTTTTCAAATTAAAAAATGAAATAAATTTTTTGAAATATCTCAATTAGACAACACGTTATGAAAATCATGGGACATAAAAAATAATAAAAATATTTCTATGATTTATAAATGCAAATCACAATTTGACATAGTGGGTTTCATGCAATAACACTAATGATGAAAATCTACGTTAATGAGTAAGATGATCAAGAAAAAACTATTTCATTTGAAAAATTGAGTCGTAATTTTTACAGAATTATATTCCATATGTCCTATATAAAATATATCGTTTTGACTTGTATAAGATGCAATATTTTGACCATATAAATTATCGATACGATCATTGACTCGTGTCGTGCGATGTTAATATGTCATGCTTCGTAAAATTAATGGGAAACATGATTAATAGTTTAAATTATATATTTTAATGATATATTAATGGTGTTATTTTTATGCATTGTTAAGACACAAAACGAAACTTCTCAAAATATATACTTCATTTGTCCCATAAAAAATAATATCATCATTGTAGCATTCGACACATAAATGAGTAGCTGCGTTATTCGTTTTACGATATAAGAAAATTACATTATTGACTCAGAGTTGAAATACATAACTTAAATTATCATTAATATTTCACGACAATTTTACGTAAAACGATATTTAATTTCTCAACGGATGATTCATCGTTTAAATAACTTTATCGCTGATCTAAACTGACGTTGTGTCTTTCATGGAACAGATGGAGTATTAAATAATAAAAAAATGCAAACTATTACATGTAAAATTGGGACGGAAGGAGTAATTTTTTAAGAATATAAAAAAAATAAGTACAATGACATGTATTTCAAAATTTTCATATGACGATAAATATCATTTTTAATAAAATAATTATGAAATAATGATGATAAATTAAATTATCAACTTTAATTTTATATCAATAAAAATAAAATATTTCAATATATATATATATATATATATTAACGGGATGAGTATATTTTTTGTTGGACATAGGGGTGGACAATTTGTTTTAAAAAAAAAATAGTCAATGAAACTGGCAGTATTCATCTGTTTTTCACTATACAAAAATGGTGAGTTGATGTCATAGTTATCCCATTTCACATGAATTTATGCTTTTGACTTCAATCATTTAAATGACAACTATACAGTTTAAATGACAACTATACAATGGTACAAATGATAAAACGCATGGTTAATAATTAATCTATGAATTTCTTGCCAACACTTAGCAATTAACATTGGACTCAGTGACGGTGGGCTGGGTTGTGCTTGCTTCTCAATGGATGAGCTGTATGCGTCGTGGCATAACATGGGTGGGGAATATCATAATGTAAATCATACTAGCTCAATTCACTATTTAACCCTTCTTTTTCGTTTTTTTATAAGGCTCGGGTAAAACACGTAACAAAAAAGAACTATAGTCAATGGTTAGAGAAAACAAGGGGTGAGAGGAATAATCTAATTAGGAAGATTGAAAATAAAAGGAAAAAAATGTAACTAGTCGTCATTCCCAAGAGAATTACTACTCCCTTCATTTTATTTTAATTTTAATTATTTGATTTGACACGTAATTTTATATGTATATTGAATTTTTATAAAATTTAATTAAAAAATATATTTTTTAGTGATAATGAGGTGTAAATGAGGTTTATGAAAAAGAATAAAATAGATGATAGGATATTTTTATTATATTAATATAAATTAATTATCAAATAAAAAATATTATAAATAAATTGAGATTAATAAAAAATATTATAAATAAATTTGGACAGAAAAAACAGTAGAGGAATCCGGGTGACCGTAAACTTGGACAACACTTGCAACGTGATAGGATTCTTTACAAAGGAGGTTAAATTTAGATTAATAATGTGTGGTTTAATTAACAACTAATGTCTAATAATTGAACCCTTCTTGTTTTATGCTTCATTATTTACATGCTTAGCCTTCTCTGTCATTCAAATGGTGGAGTACCAGTGTTACTAAATAAATACGGTATATATATAATTTTTTTGTGTTTTTGAAAGTGATCGTTTTAAGAAATATCACAGAGTCAATCGTCATTTTGTCACATTCGCTTTTACGAGATGAGAACAAATGCCCTAAATTCATAGTGAGACACTTAACATCGAAAAAGCGTGTGTTAAACACCTCAATGTCAACAACGGATAAAATAAAAACGGCCCGAGCTAAAACATAGAAAGAACAACTTACTCGTGGTGAATTTGTGTGACCTAGAGACGATTTAGAAGTCCTATTACAGCAATAATCTCTCCCGCTTTTCTTACCAAATCCTCTTTGCATTCATTCTTCAATTCCCTCTTCCTATGCAAACGGATTCATTACACTGAATTTTGCTTGGCGCACGTTGTTCCTCGCAGTTCCATTTTGCAACGAGTAGAAAAAAATAATTACATTTGGCATTCCAAAAACAAAAAAACCCGCGCAGTTCTTCTTGCAGGGGCAAGATTGTCATTTCCGAGCCTAAGACAAGTGTGATTAAGGGTCTTAAATAAGTCTCATAGTTGGAACAAGTACAGTTAATTATTAGTGAAAGCCTTTCAGAAGTTAAATTAGTCTATATCTTGCCGTCTTGCAGGCTTGCAATCGTGAGATAAATTATCAAAATGTAAGTATATCCCTTTAATAAAAGTCTGTTTTGGGAAAAAAAATAGCATCCCAAATAAATAAAACATTATCCTGTTATCTTATCAATATCGATCAATCAAAAATTTTTTTATTAAATTTTTTTTATCAAAAATTGTTCAATTTATTATTTTTATATCAAAATGAAAATATTTTTGATGTAACGAAATCACACCATATAAATTATCATTATACAAAATAGTGCTCGATCACTCTATATAACTGATTAAAGTTTAACTCAACGTATAAAATCAAAAGATACTGTACCAAGTTTAATAGAAATCGAGTAGTACTATCATTTTTACCTTTTACTAATATTTTCTTCATTTTTTTGAATTTTAATTTGAGTCTGCTCCAAAAACCATGGTAGGCAGTCCTATTTAACCCCCATGGAAACTCCATCGTTCCCCTCGTCGTGTTCACCATTTTCAAACAGTAACAACCCCCCCCCCCCCCCCCCCCACCATCACCTTTTTTCCCTCTCCAAAACTCGCACTCTCCCCCTCTTCACCTTTAAAGCAGCAACCAATTCAGACAATCCTTTCGATTCCATCGATCAATGGAAGTGTCGAGGCCGGAGTTTTTGGTGGACGAGTTGCTTGACTTGCCCACCGGCGACGACATGATGATGATGGAAGACGCCGAGGCTTTCCTCGACTCCATTCACCACGACGATGATATTAACAATACCAATTCGAGCACCACCGACAATTCCTCCAGCGACACGCCTGGTCTCGACACCTGCAATTCCTCCTTCTCTGGCGTCGGCGGAGGCGCCGGAATTGGACTTTCCAGTCACGCCAATGCTGCCGCCGATGGGCAGCTCTCCTCCGGCTCCGAACTCTGCGTTCCGGTAATTAATTGCCCCTTTTCCGGTAATTTTGTGTCCGAAAATTGAATTTCGTTTCATGTTGTACAACTTGAAATGCTTTGATGTGTCGTACAAATTAAAATTACGACAACTTTATAATGTTGGTCAGTCGACACTATATTTTTACGAGCTTCATAGTTTTATTTACTCCATATCGCAAGTTGCACATTTTGAATTTTTTAAAAATTGATTTTGATTTTTACTCCTCCGTTCTGAATTATCTGCGAAAACATAGTTGTCAGATAATCAAATATTATTTTTTAAAAAATTATTATTAAATAATAATATTAATTTAAGATATATATTTTAATCGAATATAATTTTATTAAATCATTATAAAAAATAAAATATTTTCAAAATATATATTAAATAATATGATATTTAATTATTATTATTTTGTATCGAACAAAATTGAGTATTATTTTGTTGTGGACGTATTGTTTTTTTCCCGGAAGTTTTGGATGGAAGTGCATGTGATGTGGGAGCTTGAGAAATTTGATGGTATTGAGCAGGAAAGTATGGGGATGAGCTGGCTCAACGAGTACACATTTTTATGACATACATGAGAGAATGAATGGAGAGGTGAAAATTGAGTTTCGCACGAGTTTTTGACTTTTTTGCACAAGTTGCCGTTAAAAGTTTGAGCTCATCTCCCCCTTCTCTCCTTTTACAAATATTTTTTATTCCCATTCTTATCAACAAAACACATTTTATGAAAAATTGATTCTAAATGTCAAAATTATTTTTGTAGTAGTAAAATATTTGTTAAACGCTCTCAACGTTAATTCAAATGTACCTTATACTCTCATAATCATGCCTACTAATGAACTACTAAAAGCTACAATCACCTTAAAAACATTTTCTTAAACTTATGGAGTGTATAAGCTTAAAATCTTGATTATGGATTATTAAACATCCCACCAAACAGAGGATTATATTTGGTGGTTAATCAAATTATCAGACTATGGTCCCCTATTAATTCCCGCAAATTGGGAAGTACGTCGCATTCTTGAACTATAATCTATAGTAACATCATAACCGCTACCTAGCTAGGCTATGCACACATCACTCTCTATGTGTAATTATTAGTAATAATCCGGTTAATTCTTGATCTCTTATTTTCTCCGCAATACTACAAGGATCATTAGTCAAACAATAGTTACTACAATAATGATGCTAAAAGAATTCAACTTGGATAACATTCCATAATATCGCGAAAAATCGCCAAGAATAATTATTTAAAGGAATAAATATAATTCTAATGATATATTGGTTGTTGATTATGAACGATACAGTGTGACGATTTGGCGGAGCTGGAATGGCTGTCGAATTTCGTGGAAGAATCATTCTCAACGGAGGACTTGCACAAATTGCAATTAGTTTCTGGCCCGAACAATGGCCCGGGAGCCCAATTTCAGCCCGATGTGACCTGCGCCAACCCGATATTCAAGTCCGAAAGCATTGTCCCAGGGAAGGCCCGAAGCAAGCTTTCTCGGATCGCCCCATCGGACTGGTCGACCCGTCTCCTGATGGTCTCCCCTGCCTCGTCGTCAACAGATCAGCCACACGTAACGGTGCCCAAGAAGCCCTCAAAAAGGAGGGAGCCCGTGGAGAACCCGAACGGAGAGGTCCGTAGGTGCCTGCATTGTGCATCCGAAAAGACGCCTCAGTGGCGGACCGGGCCAATGGGCCCAAAGACCCTGTGCAATGCCTGTGGTGTTAGGTACAAGTCGGGCCGACTTGTGCCCGAGTACAGGCCCGCTTCCAGCCCGACGTTTGTGTCGGCAAAGCATTCGAATTCTCATAGGAAAGTGTTGGAGCTCCGGCGACAGAAGGAGATCCAATTCCAGCACCACCACCACCACCATCAGTACATGAGCGCACAAGGCGGCATGTTTGGGATATCCAACGGCGACGATTACTTAATCCGTAATCATTTGGGAAGCGACTTTAGGCAGATGATCTAGTTACGACGACCTAAGGTACTACGTACTAGGTAATCGATCTTAGAGCAAGCGTCTAAGGTTAACATCGATACTCTTTCTTCTCACTTTCTCAGCGTCGTTTATTCAGAGTTATGTTCCAATCTAGGTCGATCGAGTAGAGTACTCTACGGCATTAGCTCTCTGATGTTTCTCTTAATCTTTTTCGGTTTCATCGTACCCGATGGCAAAATCAAGAAGTTGATTATTTTTGCAGCAAGTCGGTCGCGATAATGTGATACATGTGTGTTCTTTTCTTTTTGTTGCATCATCATGCGTTTGAATCAATTGTCAATGTTGCTTGAACTTTTAGGGGGGAATTTGAGCATCCCTTGTTATGAAAGCAAAGTGATTGTGAGTTGGGTTCAATTATATACCAAGTACATGCTATAATGTGTTGTATCATCATCATGGAAGATGATATGGGCACTACAGAGCTGACGAAGTTTCTTTTTCTTCGTGTCCCATTGTGTTATATTGATTGATGAATAGGCCAAAGTAGTACGAAAGTTAATGCAAAGAGGTTGAACTTTTTTTTTTTTTTTTGGGATAATTAGATGTTACATAGCAAGGATCCGCAAGGGATTCAAGTTACATCACCTCCAGGAACAAACCCATAAATTACATTAAAAACAAAGAACAACATGAATACAGAAAGCTAGCGCAACAATCAGGAAAAACTCCAAGCTGCATCAAAAAAGAACTGTCATTTCTTCATTAAATTAACCCCTATCCAGTAAATATCAAGTGACTAACAGTTTCCGACCATGGCTTCCTTTCCTTACCCTTAGCACATCAAGGCTCCTGCCAGATCCTTGCCAATGCACAAAAGAATTGGCATCAAGCGGTTGAACTATCATTGTTCATAGAGGCCGACGGACGAGACTTTGATCGGACGACAATGAAGCCGACGTCTCGCTTGATGTCTACCGATACGAAAATTAAGATCATCGAAGGTTCTTAAATCGAAGCACCTTCCAGAGCACACAAGTCACGCGGGAAATGCTTGCTAGATAACTTTGGCGCTATATCCGTATGATTTGATGACACAATTTCAAAATTCACCGATCAGTTTATGATTCAGTTTATGTCAAAGGCCGCTATATATGTAGTACATCTTGGAACTTTGTAAGATTGATTGTTGTTGTATAGTATGCTCCTAGTGAAAGAACACATGCAACATAGAAAATTGAACGACTTGGCCACTCGCTAGATACCTTACAATTAAGTTATTACCATGAAATGTATGAGTATATTTTGCCGACACTGCCCATTGCAAAGGTTCTGACGCCATCTTCCAACCCCCCGGATATTATTGTTGTTATAACTTTTACCCTTTGTATACTTTTTTATTTGTTATACATATGAAAATGTCAAAAATACATTTTTGAGGGACTTTTTGCAAGACATGAAAATTGAGTCCCAAGAAAAAGAACTTAATTATACTAGAGGGAGCTAACCCAGGGGCAATTTAATAGGGAAAATGATTTACTCTATAGTACAATTATTTTGGTTTAATTTGAGAGCTAATTAATTAGTAACTCCAAGAAAAATAATTTATCTAAGTTAGATATTTAACCCAGCAGACATTGGTAAATGCCTCTTAGTCACAAGATTGATACTGCCATATCGAAGATGGACACCATTATCTTAATGGACTTGAACATTGATGACTAAAATGTTGTTCAAATTTAATTATTTTTAATGATTTATGTTTAGTTGCTAGCCTATGGTTTGGAAGGTTATCATAGATTGATACATATTCTCAATCGAGTCATAAAAACGTAGACGAACAATTGGTGGCTTGTTAGTTGGTATGCTCCCTTAATCATGAAACAAAGAATTTAAGCACACTGTTATCTTTGTGAAATCATTGGTGATAATAAGTTTTTGTACAACAGTGGAGGCTCGTGGTCCAGTAACAATGAACCTTAACTTAATTAATTCGATTATTAGAATTTCTATTTCTACCAAATTCAAGGTAGAGCGTCGAGGTGAAACCGTGAAAGTGGAGTTTAAAATATTTGGTGTGCTTTAGAACTTCTGTTTCTACTAAATTCAAGACAATTGCCTATAAATTGGAGTACTTTGGATTGGTGATTTACAATCCCAAAAGGTTAACCAAGTCAATCCATTTTGGCGTTAAGCTAAGTACTGTGACAGAATATGAATAGCTATAAGGCTTAAATTAAACAAAACCAGATTCGGGATTATAAATTAACGAATTTTTCACAACTTGCCAGCCAGCCAACTAGTGCTGATGTACAGTAATTGTTTTTGGCATGAATTTCAGTGAACAAGAATAAATAAATACTCTTTTGTTGCTGAAAAATTTTAACATTTTGATCAGGATCTAGAATTTATGTGTGTATTAAATTTGTACTGAATAATATTTAAAATATGATTTATTATAACAACAATAAAAAAAATTGATAAGTATACTATAACTGATTTGATGTTATTCCTTATCAAATTTGATCCAAACAAAACATCCGTTGTAATTTTCATGGGACGGAGATAATAATAAAATAATCATAAATTGAAACAATTTTCATTTAACGGAAGTACTAATAAAATTACCAGAAATTGAAATACTCTATCTGGCTAATAAGAATACAATAGTTTGATTGTGTATACTTATCGGGTTAAACTTTGATCCTTGTTGCGGTAATGAAGAATATTGTTTTATGTAAATTTCTCGTTAAACATTAGTCGTAATAGTATAAGTCAGTAACTTTCATATGAAGAAGGTTTTATGACGATCAAACATTGGTAGATCTAAACAAAAGACTAATTAAAATACGAGCTGAATTGTGTAAAAAGTCAAATTGGTACTCCTTATATCCCAAAAAAATTCTACTCCCTCCATTTCATATTAAATATAATATTTTTTTGTCATCATAAAATATATACAACACTTATTTTATTTTCATATTTAAAATCAAATTTATATTAAATTAAATATTATATCTCACCACACCAAACTAAATTCTCTGACTTACTTTCATATCAATTCTCACAATTATAAAAAATATATGATATATTAATCAAATTCAACTCTCACATAAAATCTCGTGTCGGGACAAACTGTTATATATAATTTGGAATGGATGAAGTAGAATTTTCTACATCTAATCCATTAAAATTATAATATTATCATATTTGACAAGTTTTTAAATAAGGTTTATCGAATTAACCTAATTTTTTCATTTTAACTCATATCACCTAAATTCACACATATTTTTTTCTTTTCTTTCCTCTCCCGTACATATATAAGGGGTAAGAGGATAATTTTACACAAAATCCAACTCTTTCATTAATTTTTGTGCATGGTACTTGTGTTGCATTGATTTGGGAAGAAAAAAGTACATTTTTATGAAATAAGTATAGTAAGAGAAGTTTATCTTGAGGATTATCGCACTATAGTGCAATATATTACCGGAGAAAAAAATATATGGAGGTGTATAAACATGTCATCCTGATAGAAGACAGTAGTTCATGGGATCCACTATGTAACTCTATTGTCTTAAAAAACATATCAATCAAAGCGTTCAATGTTTGTAAATGAAATCAAGATAACCTCAATCTTGCGAAGTATTTGTGGATACGTAGCTGGCCATACCATGTTCTGGACCGAGGGGATGGGGCACGTGCAAGCAGTACGGATGCATGATTTTGTTGCTAGATTATGCATCAATCCAAACTTTAATTAATACATAGGACACAAATATATACATACATATATATGTTCGTCTTATCATCAATTTTCAATTAAACTTGTTTTAAGTTTAAGATATATGAAAGATAAGATATATCGTTATAATTTGATTGAGAGAAAATCTAGAGTTGCTTACAACCTTATAAACGAAGGAGAATATACATTTGTACGTCTAGCTTCCTAAAAGCGTGGCAAACACGAGATATATAACGTGCACTTACAACATTGAAACATGAACATATGTTCAGAAAAAATATGTATGGTGAAAATTTAAAGACATCAAATTTAAAAGGGACATGAGTGCATATGGGCGAATTGACCTTGCACATGCACTATACGTGGCTCGCAGTACTATGTGTGGGGGGAGAGCAGCTAGCAAGCAACACCATTAAGATAAAAATATCAACAGGTGAGACTTGAGGGGGTTGGTTCAACTCAATGGTGTCGTTTGTGTAGGGATCTTTCCACGTTGTTTGTTATAAAAACCAGTTCACTCTTGTCTCCCAAGTTCAACTAAAGCTCCCAACTCAAATTGTATTTATCATAACCAAATTTGCTTGCTCCCCCAGTCCCCATATGCTCTCAAATAATATAGAAAGCTAGGCTGGCTATTTGAATTCGTTTGAGATTATTGTATCAAGAGTATATGTATGAAGTATATGACTGGTTATCCGTATTGATAATAAAATAATAACAAAACGTATATATGAATAATACATAATATAATAATTTCAATTTAGATATTAGAGTTAAAGATGGACTCAGTTTACAAGTTTCTGTCATTTAGGACTCTGTCGGACCAAAGCTCTTGGGCTAGCCGCTAGCTTATTTTACAAACTCTTTTTCTTTGGGCAAATTTTACACATCCTTTTGCTCATTGCGAGATTGCTGTCACTAATCTCAGAAATATGTTTGGGCTGATCCAGGATAGAGGGACAAGCTAGCACAAGATGTAAGCGTCGCATGTGGGTTTTAGAACTTCTATTCATGAGATTCGCGCGCATAGCGGCCCATGATTTAGTAGCAGGTGTTACACGGGCCTCGTATGGCGATGATCCATTTTGTTCACTGAAGAAATACAATATTCATTGCTTCCATTTCTTTGAATAACTCCATGTCAAGAACTAATGTTAAATCTAAATTACTGCGAACTAAATGAATGATTGTAACTATAATTAGACACAAAGAGTAACGCTTTTCATAGAATTGTAAAAAACTCGTTAAGTTTGAACTTTATTTATAAAGATTTTGTTCAAACTTTAAAATTTGTTTTAATCGATCGAACTTAGTTGGTTTGACTCGTTTTTTTATATTTAATTATTATTTTATATCAATAAAAAAATTTTATATTTTTATACTATCCATAAATAAATAATTCTTATAAAAAGAAAGATGTTATGTCCAAATTATTTCACAAATTGATTTTCTGAGTAAAAACCTCAAATAACGTCTCTCTCTTTTTTCAATTCAAATCATGAACCCTAGAAACCTCTCCCTCTCCCTCCTTCCTCATCACCCGCAAACCCAAAACCCTAATTCCCAAATTCCCCCCAAATCCCCAATTCTCCACCCCTCCAATGTCATCCTCGACCCCTCCACTCAAAACCCCAAAATCAACCCGCCAATCCCAATCCCTCCTCTTCTCCGACCTCGCCTCCCCTTCTCCCCTCTCCTCTCGCCGCCCCACCTCCGGCCAAGCCGCCGCCGCCCCCGCACTCTGGCGCGAGAATTTCTCCAGCTCCGATCTCCCCCCGCCGCCCATTTTCACCCTCGATGACCGATCCGAGTTCTCTCCCGAAACCGGGGTCGGTTCCGAGTACCCTTTGGGGTATTCTCCAGAAGGGCGGTCGGGGACTCCGGTGAGGGGGAGTCCGAGTAGTGGTGGTGGGAAGGGGAAGGAATTGAATTGGTGGTCGCCGGCGAAAAGGGGAGGGAGTGTGGGGAAGGAGGTGGAGGAGAAGGGGAAAGGTTCGCCGGTGGAGGGAGTGGTGCAGGGCGGGGCGGGGGCGTTGATTACAGTGCCGGCGCCGATGGAGGTGGCGAGGCCGGAGGGGAGGAGGAGTGTGAGTGGGAGTGGTGGCGGTGGCGGTGGGGTTGTGAGTGGGGGTGTTGGCGAGGAAGAGTGGGTTACTGTTTATGGGTAAGTATCCTATGTGTTCGTTTGCAAATTGGTGGATTAGTAGATGTGGTTGTTAATAGTTTGTTTTTATGCATTGAGTGTGTAACGTGTGTTAGCTATGCAAATGGTGTTTGATGGTGAAGTTGTGCTGCTTGTGCATAGTTTAGCTACTCATTGATTGAAGTCGAGGAACCAACTTAGTACAAACTGATGGTGGAATGCTTACTTTGTATTGTAACACTGTAAGGTGGCAGAAAAAGCTAGGAATTTCATTTCCAGTGCATAATTCGTAGTAGAATTATGTGCACTCGGAGAAGATGATTTGAATCATTGATTCATATCAATATAGGAGAGATTGACAAGGTTATAGATGATAAGAACAGGTTCTATAGGTGTGGAACTACTTACTTATCATAAAGAGGGCTGGGTGGATGTGTGAATGAGGAACTCATGTAGTCATGTACATGCTGTGGTTTGAGGCATCTGTTTCCGTTTGTTTCTTTATTTCTGGTGGATATCGCACTGGATATTCTAGCTTCTAATCATAGTTCAATAAGAGCAATCCATATCAGATTACTGAGGTTCTTTGTAATTCAGGGCTGGATTTACATTTTCTTTCATACTGCTGAGACCATTAGTGAGGCCAGCATTTATGTACAGAGACATCAGGTCGTTGCTATTGTAGATTTGTATGATTAAGGTTTCTTAACTAGGCAGATGGTTTGTTAGTTCCCGATGCATTTCTGTTTTCCCCTATGCTTTGTTGAGTTAACTGAATTGATATTGTTGTGAACCTTTTGAAATTTCAGATGTCCTCCGGCTGACACCAATTTGGTTTTGCGAGAGTTTCAAAAATGTGGTGTGATTCTTAAACATGTTCTTGGTCCAAGAAATGCCAACTGGATGCATATTCTCTATCAGGTTCCTTTTCCCATCAGTAAATGGTTGTTTTAGAATTTCCTACTCAGTTTGATTTGATTATTTGTGTATATGGTTATGATGTGATGACACTGTCCTTTATCATAAGTTTATGTTGGTGATGCTGAGTGAGGAAGTTAGGGGTATCACCTGTAACGCTCCGGCTGACCCGGGTACTCGGGTCCAGCACCCGGGTCGTCATCAAGAAACCCTTTTTCAGGTTCAGGACTGACCCCACAGACCAAGACTAGTCCCTTCAGTATGTTTTGTTCTCATTTGCACACACCCTGAGAAACTTCCCAGGAGGTCACCCATCCCAACATTACTTCACGTCAAGCACGCTTAACTGTGGAGTTTTAATGTGATGGGCTACCAAAAAGAAAGGTGCACCTTGTTGGTATAGATGGTACTATCAAACCATTTAAGCATTTCCTTGGGGTATTACATTACCATTCTGTAACGCCCCGGCTGACCCGGGTACTCAGGTCCAGCACGCGGGTCGTCACCAAGAAACCCTTTTTCAGGTTCAGGACTGTGGGAGGACTGACCCCACAGACCAATACTAGTCCCTTCAGTATGTTTTGTCCTCACTTGCACACACCGTCACCCATCCCAACATTACTTCACGTCAAGCACGCTTAACTGTGGAGTTTTAATGTGATAGGCTACCGAAAAGAAAGGTACATCTTGTTGGTATAGGTAGTACTATCAAACCATTTAAGCATTCCTTGGGGTATTACATACACCTACATGTTTTAGCAATCAGAGCAAGAGCACCCCATTAGTGTGGAGAAAAACAGAAAAACTATGCTCCTTTAGTATCTTAATTTGTATGACCAATGAGCAACTTTTCTTCTTCTAACTCTATACCAGAGGTGCTCACTTTGAATCTTAAACCTATATCCTGGGAGATGCTATGCCCGATATACTACATTCTCGATTTTGCGGTTTGATTTGAAAATGTTTTTCATTTTTATCTGAAGCACCTGTGCTGCTAGATGATCAGCATTACTGGGCCACCTACATTGCTTTAGTTGCATACTGGCTCTTGAAGGAGGTTCTGACTTGAGAGATACTAGTGAGATGGAGGTCAAGGCTTCTTTTATGAGGATTTTAAGTGATACTGAATTTTTAATCCTGATACAAAGTCGCTAACATCTCAAACGCTGTGATCAAATCATAGTAGTTTTTGCCCCTAGGTTGTTCAACTTTTATACTGGGTTTCTTCTTCCTGTTTTCTGGTGCCGTTGTTACTTTACCAAGGAGCTTTGCTCTAAACCAACGTTTCAGTCTTAATGTTTCATTGTGCTTTCCTACAATTTGGATTATAGCAGATTGTGTCGCATGTTAGTAATTTACATTCTTTCTTCTTTTTTTTCATTCATCCAGACTCACAAAATGCCTTCTCCATGTGTGCAGAACCGATCTGATGCTCAGCAGGCTCTGAGCAAGAATGGAATGCTAGTCGATCGGATCCTAATTGTCGGCGTGAAGCCAGCCGATCCACTCCAACAGCATGTTCTGAACGAAAGGATCAACAATCAAGGATTCATGACTCTCCCCCTCCCATCACCTAGTCGAAGCTCTGAACCAAGTCCTTCAAAACCCGCGAGACCTTACTATGTTTCAAATGGAACCAGCAGTGCAAAGCAGCCAACAGGAGCAATAGCTTCCCCTGAAAAGTCGGTGGTATCGAAGATCATGGATTTGATGTTTGGCTTATGAATTCCCCATCACCCCCTCCCAAACTTCGGTCAGAGTTTGTGTCAATGCCCACTGGCAGAACTCGCTCGATATCATCTTGATCGGTAATATGGTATAAGATGGAGCTTATGGATACTTTGGTCCAGCCATGGTGATAGCAGCTAGTCTCGGTTTTCTTATAGAGCTGTGCCTCTAAGTATTCATCTTAGATCAATGACATTCGACTCGATGGAGCAGTAGCTAGAGGCTTTCGGATTGCCGCATGATGTATCTTGTATGAACGTGAGGGATTTTGTGCATGTGTAGCGCTACATTTTGTCGATTTTTCTTTCTTTGTGATTTTTGGCCAGATCATGAACCAGGCTTTCTTTGTCAAGGGGTATGATCTGTTTGCGAAGATCTGATGTTAGTTCATATTTGGCATTCGTGTAGCTGTCTTAATCTTTGGCGGTTCGTTGTCATATTTCAGATCTTGTCGGATGATAGGATTATCTTACTGGTTGTTGTCATCGTGTAATAACATGATATTGTCTTGCTGGTTGTTTTGCTATTCCTAGTTGTAACTGGATGATGAGGCACTAAGTTCACGATTTTCCATTTCTTGGTGTATCATTATTTGCTTGTGGGTTCTATCTAAGTGATGCAATTAATGTGGTAATCCACCATGCAACGGCTAGTGCTGGAAACTCATTCAATGATCTCTGTGAATACAGAAGTCAAAATTTCAAAAAAGGATAGTGTCAGTGTATCAGATGATTACACTGAACAATTTGGACACAGTTCAACTAGTTTTGTCCTGGTCGGTCACTTTTGCCCTCTCGTGTTCCCTTTAGATTAGACTGTAGTTCCTGACGTTTGTAACATTGTGTTACCCTTGATCATAATTTTTATATTCAACACGTTAAATGTGTTATCTTAATAAAAATATTCTCGAAGCAGCATTTTATTTCATCATGTCCAAACACTTCATACTCGTTTTCGATACCTAATGAGATTCTTTCCATGTTTCTTGGAATCAAACATTATATGTACTTAACTCAATGATTCACAAATTTCTCACTATGAATCAAATATTTAAGATTATTTGACTCAACAAACTTTCGTACATTCAGAACTCATATGAGTTACATAATTGAATTGTAAAAAACTCAATTTTAATACGAGTCCAAGTTATCTGTTCATAATTCGCGAACATCAATATACCCAAATAACTATACTTATGACAACCCAAACTTCATCATCTCCCAAACCTTACCAAAAATCACCCAATGAACAGACTTCCAAACCTCTCACTCACATGACACACCAAACACAAACACACAAAACACAAAAGACACTTCGCTTCACAAAACACCAACACTTGTTGCTCTCTTCCCCACAGGGCCACAACATCACTACCCACCAAACCGATTCCGCCATTTTCACACACTGTTTTCCTCACTCATCACACCACAAAGCCCCATTTCAGCTCAAACTCCATTCCTCCCCATTGAAGCAATCAAGCAAACCCATTTCACCATAATGTTGAACGGAGAAGCCAAAAAAGGAAACAACAATGGAGACCTCACCATACAACTCCCAGCAATGGAATCAGGGACGATGAGCGGCCCACTGGTCTCATCAACGACCTCGTTTCGCCGAACCGGCGGCGGTGTCCGGGGAATGCTGAGCTGGGTCGATGCATTGCAAGGGGGTTTGAGGGTTCTGTGTCTGTTGAGTTCTGTCATTGCAATGTCCCTCATGGTTACTTCCAAGGAGGATTCCACGATGTCGATTTTCGGGCTTGAGCTCCCTGTCTCGGCGAAATGGTCCTTCGCTGATTCCTTCGAGTAAGGGATACTTAGCATTTGGGTTGAGTTTTGAGCTTTTTTTCTCCCAACACACGTGTAAGACGACTGTATAAAAATCTCGTCCTTCCGAGACCCTAACTAGCTGTGGTAGTTGATTTTGAGTGTTTTTTTTTTTGTGGTGTTGATGTGGTTTTGGGGTTTGTGATTGTGGAGAATGGTGGATCTTGGTGACCCTTTTTGATGTTTGCTTGTTAATTTGTTTTATTGTGAGGTGTGTTGAGCTAGAAAGATATGATCTTTTTAAAAAAATTACACCAAAAGTGTCTTTCTTGTTGCTTGTTAGCTTTTGTTTGGGTCTTATTAAATAGCTTTTGTTGATTACGAGATTTGCGTTAGTATTTGCGGGTTTTCTGTTACAGAAGTTGAGCTTTTAGGTGGTTCGAAATCTCAATGTGGTGTTAGATCAGGTGTAATTGGAGCTCGTTAATTCAAATCCTGTTGTTTAGGATATTTAGTAATTACTGTGAAGTGTGCATGTCATTGTCCAGTTGGAGACGATGTTTCTGGTTTCTCTGTCACAGGTTTGAGCTTATGGTAAATTGGATTTTCACCTTAACCTAAAAGTTAGATTTTGTAAGCAAAACAAGTGCTTGATTGATGACAAACCATGAAGTTTTAGTGATTTTGCCGCAAGGTTATAATGGTTCTAGTTCTTTTCTAAAAAGTGATCTTACCTAAGGGTTAAGTTACCCGACTAGCAGCACTGCCCAATGCGATTTGAACCGCTGAACTTTGGCACATTGGCCACCGAGATCCCAGGCCGCTTACCAGCCGGGGGTTCTCCCGGGCCGCTTACCAGTCGAGGTGGGAGCGAAGACCCGGTTGTAGTTCTTTTCATTCTAAGTTGCAAAAGGATTTCCTCATAGATTAGTTGCAAACTAGATGCACATTGCTACATCAGGTGCAGAACACTGCATTTCATATTACCACTGTACCTTCGCTCTCTTCAACCTCAATTAAGATCAAACAACCTCAGTTAATGATACCTAGAGCAAGGTAGAGTTGGACAATCCGGTGAGTTTATCTAACTTACAATTATAGGAGAGAGTTGCGGTAACACTATTTGTTGTTCACATGAAATTTTTGCCATGCCAGTGCCTCCCTCATAAAGGGTATGAAGTCCAAAATGATAGTTCCTGTCATATCATACTTTTTGTGCACAAGTTCATCCAAGTTTGCCTTGATTAGTCAGGTTAGGTCTTGTGCTTACCCGGTTAAATCCGTTGAATGTTGATGCATCGAGCAGGTACCTTGTGGGCATATGCGCAGCGGTTGCAGCTCATTCTTTGCTCCAGCTTCTGATTTGTTTGATGAGGTTCAAGAAGAATGTTCCTGTAATTCCGTCTCGGAACTATGGATGGCTTATTTTTGCTGGTGATCAGGTGACATGTTTCACTATCCCTTTGTTTATATTTGTATTCCTGCAAAACCCTGCTTGGTCAAACTGTTTTTGTTCTCTATTATTGCCCGTCTGAAATTCGCCATTGACATATGAATCACCGAGAGAAATGTTTACTTGATTGTATACGGTGAACTGATCCTGTTTCTCAAGGATGTGGACTTGCTAGGCCTTGTGTTAGGTTCCAACTGCATGAAGCCAACTCTGACAATACCTCGATAGCTGACTACAGTATTGGCACACAAGCTGTGAAAATTACGTCGGAAAAATGCTTAAATTTGTTGTTTAATAACAAAGTTATAAAAACGATTTGGGGATCACACATGTTCTGGGCCCTGCATCATCATCATGAACCATTTCTCCTTGTTACGCTTACACACATAAGCACCAGGAACTCTTAGTTGTTTGTAACTTACCTTCATACCTCATTACATTGATCACTGGTCCACTCTGGTATGTTTTTTTCTTTCAGGTGTTCGCATATGCTATGATGAGTGCCGGCTCAGCTGCGGCTGGAGTCACCAACCTGAACCGAACAGGCATCCGCCATTCTGCATTGCCGAACTTCTGCCAGCCCCTGCATATGTTCTGCAACCGTGTTGCTGCCTCAATCGGATTCACCATATTCAGCTGCTTCTTGCTTGCGGCTTCTGTTGTTCTTGATGTCATTTGGCTCTCCAATTACTGAATCCTCCATCGCTCCACAAGTACATTGAACCGACTGCGGCACAAACTTGTCAAAATCTTGTTGTAGAACCCATGAACAGTTTTAGACGAATCTAGCTGTACGTGATTGTACTACGGAACTGGAACTAGAGAAAGGACCCTGACTGTTTCAATAACATCGTAGACATAACAATGTTAAGCTGCACATCGGATAAGTCATGGGGTATTTAAATTAACCTGTGAAAATTTTATAATTTGATCCCTGCAGAACTTGACGGTAATCAGTTTCTCCTCAGGTTGTGCACTTGATGTTTCATACTAGTATCTGTCATCCATCTGCTTCATTCCACGATTCTGCATATATCTAATGCCTTCAAGTAATTGCGCATTGAACAGCATTACAAATATACTGATACCACAGAGACCAGAACATGAAAGCAAACCAAAGCAAAGCCAGTAGCATGCCTAGGCGACTTTAGTTTACAAATAGACGGCATATGGGACACAGGTACACAACATCAACAAAGACTTGAATATAACAATATTCCAGCATATCATCTTGTACCTGAAATGATGTGTGCTCTAGGACTATGTCACATATCGCAGAAGGACATCTGATTTACATGAGAAACGAGAACAAAGCTAACTACCACATTTTTATCAGATCTCCACGATTATTCTCGTGAGCAAAAAGTTGGTACATAGAAGAAGACTTCACATTTGGATACATTACAAGGGCGATCAAAAATTTTCATCTTGTCGCATCTCAGCATCCAACAAATCATCATTTCAAGCAGAAAATCAGTGTGCAGTAATCTGTACCTCAAGCACGAGTTCTTAAACCCGTTACAAGAATCTGGCAATCAGCACAGGCTGCTCCACACCAGTGTCTGCAAAGAACATAACCAAGAGATACCGTCATTCAGCAACCGTATCTTCACCAGCCTCATCAAATGCCTCGGCCAAATAATCAGCGAGGCTCTTTTTGGAACCAGAGTTATCAAACGCATCCGAAACTCTAGGTTTCTTCACACTATGTGACTCTTGAACAGGTTGCAGATTCCTGTACCTAGCATGCATCTTCGAATTATTTTGTTCTCTCCATTTAACAGGCTTCAAGGACTGCCATGGATCTTCCACCATGGACTTCTGATAAAAACCGCAGTCTGAGCCACCAACATGTGAGCCTCTTCCTCTACCACCACCGTGCCCTGATCCAGGACTCCCACCCGTCCCACTCCACCGACCATTCCCACCTCCAAAATGAGGGCTTCCCCTGCCACGGCCACCATTATACCATGAACTAGGTCCCCCGTGAGTTCCACTCCATTGACCATACCCACATCCACCAAAATGAGGACTTCCTCTGCCGCCTGGACCATGTCCAGGACTATTAGTGAAATGCTGGCCCCTGCCATGGTAAGGGGTGTTTGGGCTACCGCTCCAGCTATATCCAGGACTAGCTGCATGCGAAAACATAGGTGAATTTTGTGAATAATGGCTAGAAGGAGGAGGAGTTTGAGAAAGACATGGCGTTTGGTTATTGTTGTCAACATTGGCTGTAAAGGGCCAAAAAGGAGATTGTTTCTTCTCAAGAAAAGGGTAAATCGATAAAAGGGTCAGAACAAGATATAGAACAAGCACCGTACCTTCGTTCATGGTAACAGGAGCTCCTTGCTCCACAGGAAAAGTACTCATCATAGGATAAGGGCTCCTAGGACTAGCTGGATGCATTCGCTGATTCGACCAATGATTATTTTGGGTATTCTGCATATGAGGACTAAAATCTGGGTTCTTCACTGAAGGATTACCATAAGTCCGTCCATCTTGATACATAGTTAGACTAGACGAGTTACTATTCCAAGGTTGATGAATACCATGAGGAATCATTCTTGGGTTACTATAAGGCTCATCATTTCGATGTGTTCTCTCACTAGATATAGCATTACCATGACGGTGATTAAACTGAGTAGAGGCAACTTCGAGATTGTTTGGGCCTATTTAGAAAAGAAAGACATAAATATTGTGCCTTGTGAAAAGGAAATGACATTTGAAAGAATTAAAATGGATGCAATCTTATTGAATCGTTAAGAACAAAAAAATTACACTGGAAAGGATTAAGAGGGATGCAATAATATTATAACACGTGAGAAGAATCAAAAGCTACTGAGAAGCAGAAGATGAATATAACAAAATGAACCACGTATCATTCAGTTGCTCTTATGTCATCTTCAATTCTCCTTGAACAAAAGAAATACAAAAAGGCAAAGGCAAAGAGCCAAAGACAACAACTCACTTTATCATGCCAAGTCAACTAATCGTGACAACTATGATACTAATTTCATACCCATTTAATGGCATATTTCTATCTTAAGATAGAGTTACATCCCTGTAAGCACCCACCAACATTGTTGAAAAGCAAAGTGGAGGAAGGAAACAACAAACGCAATCAGTTGCAGAGAAGTTAATGTTTAACATCTATAAGTTCCATAACCAACTTATATTCAAGTTTCTGTTTTTCGAACTATTTCCTAGCATGTCACATGAGATTTGTATTTGCCACCATCCCTAAAGTATAGTATAAGTCAAAGCCTTAAAAGAACGAAGTACCACACTACCACTAGCAACAATGTAAAACAATAGAGCAAGAAGAAGAAAGTGGATAAAAAATTTATGATAAGAGTAAAAGCTCATTCTAAATTACCAGAAGATTGAAACTGCATCATTGTGCTAGGACTACTGCCACTAACATTAGGCAAAAATGGGCCTCGAGTATTCTGAGCATTAGTCGTGCTCCATTGTCTGTTACTAGAAAATGCGGCCAAAGGATCAGTGTAGAAATCAAACCTCGGAGTGGTACAAAATCCTTGTACCTCACTCGTTTCTAGTAATGGATTGCCAAGATTACTAATAGGCCCTTCCTGAGCCTCGTTATTCCTGGAAGCTCCAGACTGATTAATCCCTCCTTGAGTCTCCACATTCCTCGAAGCAGCAACTTGATCGGCTTCCATACGCATCGCTAACAATCTTTGTCTTCTCTTTTCTGATTCCTCCATTTAACCTAATAACAGAAAACAGTTGCAATGCGCAATCATCATTCAATTACCAAATGACAGGATAAGAACTACTAGCACAGAAGTTCATGCGAATGATGGGATCATAATAGTATGAACAGACAATTAAAACCAACGAGAAATATCAAAGTCAAAAGAACAACAAAAGGGCGAGAAGCCCAATGACTACTAATATGCCCTTGGCTATCACCCGTCAAGAGTGAGTGATCAGCAAATGCTGAGAATCAGTAAACCCTTGCCCATTCAAAATCCTGACAGATACGAAAAGTCGTCTAAGAAGATCTATCATGTTAAAAACAATATGTATTCCGTATACCACTCGATCTTCATACAACGACCTCCACCACCGCAACCCCACCACCGACTGGTCACTGCTCGATCACCAATCCCATCAACCTCCGTCAAAACAGAACTCGCAACCTCGCTAGTCGCTACTCCATCTACCTCCTCAACCCATAAACAGTGTTCTGCCAATATTGCACATAACCAGTAAAACCCATATGAAATTCGATCAAATCAGTGCCAAGAAGGATCTGATACTGCAAATTTCCCAAATGAATTTCTGGGTTGGGCTCTTTCGTGGCTATTTCTTCAAGAATTCAAGGATATTGGAATCCAAAGTACACATTCTACACAAATTACAAAATCTAGAAAAGATTGGGATGAAGGGAACAGTTATCTGTGATGACAAGCTTGAAGCTTTGAAGAACAGGGTCGTCAAAAACTTCGATTTCAACGCGATTGATAATGGGCACAATGGATTGGCGACGCAACAGTGT
Organism: Drosera capensis; assembly: GCA_001925005.1. Classification (NCBI taxonomy): domain Eukaryota; kingdom Viridiplantae; phylum Streptophyta; class Magnoliopsida; order Caryophyllales; family Droseraceae; genus Drosera; species Drosera capensis. The sequence continues at coordinate 143,907 of LIEC01011654.1, forward strand.
TGACTTTGATGGGGAGGTCGCTATTTCGGGTGAATTGATTGGGCGATTGACGGGGTTGAATTGGAAAAGGGAGAAGAACTAGGGTTGCAGTAGAGCCAGTGGTAGAGGTGGGAGAACAGTTGGGGAAAATCAATAGAACTCGTTTGTTCGAAGAATCAAATCATAAATATAAACAGATTTCTGATCACTGTAAATTGTAAATATAATAATAAATATTATTAAATAATCTCTTCATTTTAAATTAAAAAAATTATTATATTTATCAAGATAACATTTTATTTATATCATGAGACGATCAAATATTATTTTTAAAAAAATTATCATAAATATTAATAAGAGTTTAGATAGTGTATCTCAACCTGATATGGTTGATATTAATGACGCAATTTTTTAACGTAATTATGACGAAAAACGAAACATCTCAATATATATGTTGAATAATGAAAAAAAATCAAATGTAATAATTTTTTTTGGGACGCAGCTCCTCAGCTTAACCACAGTGGCGTAATTGTCTTGCGTAATTAAGACGAAAAATGAAACTCCTCAACATATGTGTTGAATAATAAAAAAAAGTTAAATGTTATAAAAAATTTTGAGACAAAGGAAATACATATCGTACGATTTTCTTTCTTTTGTCTCAGATGAATTATGAAAAAATGACTTGAAATGAGTATTAATAAAATCATTGATTCTGTTGTAAAGATAAAAAATGCTCTTATGTGTTGAGGAATAAAAATAACGAAGAATTATAGATGAATAGAGAGAAAAAAATAATATTGACTGAGATGATATGATATAAGGTATGGATAAATTGACTTTTATATCCTAAAAAATTACTAATTTTAAAAACATTATAATTTATGTGAGACGTCTATTTTTAATAATATATCATAATTTATTTAAAATAAAAAAAAAGTGTTTAATTGTATTATCATATCATGTAGAGATGTCTTTTATGTATTCTTTCACATCTTTATCTACATAAAGAGTGTGGTTATGTATTGTGTATGAAGATGATTAATAAGAGATTTATATTTTTGTTTTATATTCTCTTTTCACATATTCATATATGAGATTTATGGGATTGATTTAAAATCAATTATATTGACTTATTTTATATCATAAACAAAAGATTCCTTGCAAATTCTATTTCATAGAATCACCGTTACATGATCTTCACATGAATCTTTCTTTTTATGGTATAAAATCATCACATATTTTGTTCTTTCTATCTTTACATATGTTATATTGTTCGTTAGTTGAATTGATTCTATCGATGGCCGATTATATTTGTTTTATAACAAGTATTGTTTTGTTGGCTTGGGATAATATGGAATGATTTCTCATTGAATTTTTAAATAAACAATCAAGATTAAATATTATTCACTTTCACTTTCGTTATTGTTGAGGCAAAATTTATTCTTTTTTTATAAATTTATTGTGAAATATTAATGATTATTTAAAGTTTGTATTTTAATGGATTATATGTTACGGGACGAATAAATATTCATATTTTATATGAAAATGAGTTTTTCTATCCCGTGCATATATAATAATGAAAAATACATAGACGTTGTAAAAAATATTAGATGGACGGATGAATCGACTCTTGTTACTTATGAATTGTGAGTTTGTAGACACAATTCCTCAAGCTACGTGGCGAAACCCTGATGCATGACATTTGAAACTGGGTTACTTAAATGATTGTCGTAATCTTGCTTACAAATCTACTACTTTTAGGATAAATGCGAGTTAAGTTGCCGTACTTTTGTAAGTGAATGTTAGCTTTGATTGTGTGTTGGATGGTCCCGTTCCATTGCTTACCCTGTATGCACTTCAAATATTGGCAAAGCCAATGTTCAAGAACAGTGTTATGTAAATGTTTCTTATGAGTATTTCCCTTGGTCAGATGAAGGTGATGGGTGCTTATCGGTTGCTCTATTGGCGTTTGCTGGCTCATACTAAAATCATTCTATTTTTTTTAGTTATTTATTTAGGAAAACAATAATTTCAAGACAAAATTTGATAAATTCAAGACATTGCAAATAATTTCAAGACAAAACATAATCAATTAAAGACATTGCACTCACATTATTTTTTCATACTAAATGTCCTTCACTCAATGTATAAAATTTTACTTTGTCAATCACCAATCTCCCCTATATCATATGTTTTTTGAGTGAATTATCTAAGAGTATAAATCAGAAAATTTATTTCCCTACAAGTACCATGTAAGATCTAAAATCTTTACAAATACACTTTTAAAAAATTAATACATATATCACTTTTGTTCTTTCACTTAAATATGAAAATAAATCAATAAAATATTTATTTTTTTATCCTAATCTTCATCTCTCTTCCACCTTGGTTGGTTACATCCCTCGTCGTCATTGATGTCGGACCGAT